>SJYQ01000560.1:93472-116807 GCA_006410935.1 Redunca redunca
GGTTTTAATTATTCATTTATGTATCGTTCCTGTTATGATGCCCTCTGTGCTTCCAGGGCTCGCCACAGACTCGGCAGGGAGAGTGTTTCCTGGTGTTTGGAAACCTCTCTTCTTAGAGTTCCTTTCCCGGGTCGGGTTTCCCTACCCAGGACGGAGCTCCCTCCCCCCCTCCTTTGTCTCTCTTTTCGTCTTTTATGTTTTTTCCCCTACCTGTTTTTGAAGGCAGTGATCTGCTTTTCTGGGTGCTTGATGTCCTCTGCCAGCATTCAGAAGTTGTTTTGTGGAGTTTGCTCGGCGTTGAAATGTTTTTTTGAGGAATTTGTGAGGGAGAAAGTAATCTCCTGGTCCTATTCCTCCGCCATCTTCTCCCCCCTCCTCAGTTGCAGACTTTTCAAAGAAAGATGTTGAACAAATCAGAAGGATAATTGAAGGTATGTTCTAAATGGGCTAATTAAAAAGGTGTGGGCAGGGTTAGGAGAAAGCAGTAAGAGATGGTGAAACCTTGAAGTCGCTGTCTCTCGTGGGCTTGCAGCAGCCGATAGAGGAAGCAGATGCTGGAACTCACAATCGCGGAGGAGAGGGCTGAAGTGGAACTGATAAGAATGAAGACAGGAAAACAAAAATGCTAAACTCACTTTCTTCTGAACAACCTACCTCATGCCATGCTTCCCATCGTTCCAAACCTGAATCCAGATGGTGTACTTAGCCCCAGTGTATTTCAAATAGATCCTAAGGTGACATATTCCTTGGGAATACAATCCTGGGGAAGGAAAATTGAGGGAAAGGGGAGTGAAGGAACAAAAAGAAAGCAAATATAAAAAGCACTTTACCGAACTGGCTCCATTTTCACAACAAGCAGATGTGCTGGTTTCACAAAACATCTCCAGAAAAAGTGGTATGAAGCTATGATGTACGTCAAGAATTTGAGGGGTTCCCTTGCTATTACTGACCCTGTGTGCGTGTGTGCATGCTAAGTTGCATCTTGTTTGCGACCCTATGGACTGAAGACCACAAGGCTCCTCTGTCCGTGGGATTCTTCAGACAAGAATACTGGAGTGGGTTGCCATGCCCTCCTCCAGGGAATCTTCCTGACCCAGAGATCAAACCAGCGTCTCTGGAATCTCTTATATCTCTTGCATTGGCAGGGGGTTCTTCACCTCTAGCATCACCTGGGAAGCCCATTATGGAGCCTACAAAGTGTCAGCTCCTCTGATCTGGTTTGTGGCATGCATGGGCACTGAGTGGTCTTGTGGTGTTTCCCACTCAGGAGCAATGAAGAAGTTGCAGGGTGCAAGGTTAAAAACTGTGAAGCCTGAGTCAGGGTTCTGCCAGATCACGCCTGTGAGCCATCTGAAGAAACCGCCAAGAAGTACTCTCAGTTAGAAGTGGCAGTAAAGACCTAGCTCCATGATCTTCCAAATGATGTTAGCTCTCGCTGAAGCTGCATCAGTCAGAGAGCCAGCAGTGCAGTGGTGTCAATCTGGGGACATATAAACTCATCTTGGCACAAAGGGTCAGAGTGTTTATAAACAGAGACCAGCCTCATAGGGCACCAAAGGGAGGCAGGAGTTGGGGGAGAAGAGAAGTGGGTCTGGAGAGGCACATGAAAAATATGCATCATGCATGAACGAAATGGGAAGACGTTTCTGCAAACTGACCCTGCTCTATTTGGTAACACCTTATCTTCAAAGTTTGTTAAGATGTCTGAAATTAAAGTTGCAAGACAGAGTGTTCGAGTGGTTTAGTCTGAAGGCTTTGTGTGTGCTGGCGTGCTCAGTCACTCAGTCATGTCTGACTTTTGTGCAACCCCATAGTCTGTAGCCAGCCAGGTTCCTCTGTCCATGGGATTCTCCAGCAAGAATACTGGAGTGAGTTACCATTTCCTACTCCAGGGGATCTTCCCAACCCAGGGATTAAACCCAAGTCTCCTGCGTTGGCAGGGGGATTCTTTACCTCTGAGCAACCAAGGAAGCACGGCTTTGTGTGCAGCCTTGGAAAACTTTTCTCTGTCCATTATAGTGGTTTATTTTCATCCGATCTCCTGTAAAACTGCATTTTTACTCAGGGCTCACCCTTACCATGGAAACAAATGCCATGTTTCCAGTCTTCTTTTTCCTGCAGAATTTGCTTTTTGTTTCCTAACCTCAGTCTCATTCCCAATTTGACAGTCTTAGCAGTGTTAGAGATTTATATGTGCACTTTAGTATTTAATTCTTTTGTATACACTGTTTCATTATTATGTTTAACCCAGTAATTTTTTCCTCTTTGATAATTACAATAAATTTTAATTTTAATCACTAGTTAAAGAGAATATCATTTCCCCTCTTCAATATTGTAAAAACTAACCTGACCTAGAAGTAAATTTGCATTTATTAATGTCAAACATCATCTAGTTACCTGTAATTGTGATTGGAACCACATGAAGAAAAAGGAAAAAAAGCATTTGCCTATCTCAGCTGTCTAAATTTGACTAACAATTAATATTTGCAGGTGCTAGGAAATTTACTTAGATGGTTGATTCCAGGGCACACCTTGATCTACCCTTGAGGCATGGCATTAGGCCTCGAAGTACATAACTCAGAAAAGGATTATGCAGGTGCAAAAAGGATTCACAGATGAATTGCCAAATGCCTCATTTTGTACTCCTCCAATTCTGAAGACAATGTCATCAGTCTGGTTTGTATTAACTTTTGATAAGATCTAATTAGAAATAAAGACTAGAGCAATATTATAGAACCAAAAACTTTTTAAATCTATAAGCTCTTGGAAAATCATAAATTATTCTGTCTTCCCCTCCTTCCTAGTTCCACTCCTGCCAAGTTGTATTTATAAAGCCACCTTTGCAAGATTAATACATAAAATTACATCTGTAAGATTAAATCTCCTGCTATAGATAGGAGTAGAAATAGTACACAAGTGTTTTTCACCAGAATCTTCTTTTTGTGTAACTAATGGGGGAGTGAGGAATGTCTGCAAATGGGGAGCTTTCAAGAAGCTTAGTTCTTCCTTGAAATGCAGTGTGCATGACAATCACCCTAGCAACAACCCTAGTAGCTAAATACATAATAATTTCTTCACAGTAAGGAAATAAAATAAGCTATTAACTGCAGAGCTAATATTATTTTAGGGTAGTTTAAAGACTGTAATTTTGGAAGGGAAGGGCACATTTTTGTAAATTTCTTTCTCTTTGACATTTAACATAGAGATTGGGGGTAGGTGGTATAAATTACCAAGATCTGCATCCTGGAACAGGGCCTACACCCCAAATGTGTAGTGTGCAGTTACTAAGTCCTCAGTTTTGTTTTCTTCCTTTGGCCATGTAGTACTTTCTGAGGTCTGAGTTGGTTTGTTTTCTTTTATGGCTAATGTTAGCCACATTGGCTAATGTTAATAGGTAATGGCTAATGTTCCTGCTGCTGCTGCTACTGCTGCTAAGTCTCTTCAGTCATGTCCGACTCTATGCGACCCCATAGACAGCAGCCCACCAGGCTCCCTCTTCCCTGGGATTCTCCAGGCAAGAACACTGGAGTGGGCTGCCATTTCCTTCTCCAATGCATGAAAGTGAAAAGTGAAAGTGAAGTCACTCAGTCGTCTCCGACTCTTCGCGACCCCATGGACTGCAGCCTACCAGGCTCCTCTGCCCATGGGATTTGCGAGGCAAGAGTACTGGAGTGGGGTGCCATTGCCTTCTCCAATAGCTAATGTTAATCAGCTTCAAATCCCTGTAAATAAAATGGAGCTACTTTAGAATGGCACAGTTTCAAAAAGTATTTTATGGTGAATATTATTATTTCAATGAAAATTTTCTCAATATTATTCTAGCCTAGATTTCTTTTTCTCTGAAGCTAGTGAATAAATAAGCTAAAATCCCTTTAAAACACAACATTAGCAATGAGTTGAACTGTGCTGATGGAAGAATAAACGCTTTCTATCTTAGCCCCTCCTTGTTTTTATTCATTAAAAAATTAAGGCTTAGAGATACTAATTTAACAGGACAAAACCAGTTAATAAACCAGGAAACTAAGAATGAAATTAAGATAATTTGCTTCTAAGTCCAGTATCTTTTTTTACTGTTCTAAGACATTCTGTCTAGATTATAAACCAGTGTTTTCAAAATACAGATCCCAGATTCACTTATGTTATCTATGACACTTTCTTACAGTACAGCTTCAGACACACATCCTGAGCTTGATTCTGTAGGTATGGGATTGTATATGTGCTCAGTCACTCAGTTGTGCCTGACTCTGTGTAACCTCATGGACTGTAGCCCACCAGCCTCCTCAGTCCATGGGATTTCCCAGGCAAGAATATTTGAGTGGGCTACCATTTCCTCCTCCAGGGGATCTTCCAGACCCAGGGATCAAACACTCATCTCCTACATTGGCAGGCAGATTCTTTACCACTGTGCCACCTGGGAAACCCAGATATGGAATTAGCATCTGCATTTTTAACAGACAATCACCCAGGGGACCTAATGCACGCTGGAGTCTGAGAACACTGCCAACAGCATGGTGCCTTGGATCACCGTGCAGGCACTCCATCAATGCCAGTCGCCTGCTTCCCATACATATCCGTGAAAGCATCCACAGTATCTCTAGTTCAGATACTAACACTGAGACTTTGCCAGAAAAATAAATAAGTAAATAACATGTAAAACTTCCTTGCATTAATCTAGTCAATGAAGCAATAGATGGAATATTGGATCTGATAACACAGATTAGCTCTCATCCTATAAACATTGTGCACCAAGTCAAAATCAACAGCTGCATCTTATTTCTCCAGGGATGCTGGTAACTAACATTAAACAGGATGGAGTATATTTATTTCCTTCTAGTCAAAATTAGATGGGGATGGTCAGATCTTCAAGGAATCTTCAGCTAGCAGCACCTAATTATGTGGGCTTCCCTGGTGGCTCAGACATTAAATAATCCACCTGCAATGCAGGAGACCTGGGTTGGGAAGATCCCCTGGATAAGGGCATGGCAAGCCACTCCAGTATTCTTGCTTGGAGAATTCCCTTGGACAGAGGAGCTTGGTGGGCTACAGTCCATGGGGTCACAAGGAGCTGGACATGACTGAGTGACTAATCACATGCATTGTGTCCCCTGTAACTTGAACAGTGCTTTGAAGTTATTGGCTCTCAAGAAATATGATATTTATTTCCTTCTAGTCAAAATCAGATGGGAATGGTCAGAGCTTCAAGGAATGTTCAGCTAGCAACACTTAATTATATAGAACCCCAAATTCAGAATTGATGACATTCTGGAAAAGGGTGGTAAGTTCCATTGAATAGCTTAGAAATGACACTATCAAGGTTCAATATGATATGATTATGATCATCCAGAAACAGACTAGTGCCTGTTTATTTATTGTTACCAAATCCAAGCTTTGGCTGTTCACTCTCAGGACAGGCCAATTAACCTAGAGATGGGGTGCAATGGCTCGGCATATGACTTTATTCAGAAAGTTGGCTGACCTAGAAGATGGATGAGTAATGTCTCAAAATAACCATCTTGTCAGGGGTCTGAATGCCATGCTCTGTTATAGAACAGAGAGGGGGAGGACTTGAAGAAGAAAAGACCATTATCTTGCAAAGATCTCCTGGAATAGCCAACCTCAGGGATGTGTGTGTGTGTGTGTGTGTGTGTGTGTGCGCAGGCACTCAGTCATCTCCAGCACTGGCAGGCAGATTCTTTACCACTGCACCACCTGGAGGAGATGTATTAATCTCTTCAAACAGAGGAGAAGGGTTCTCTGAGGCAGGCCAGCGTTAGGGAGGCGATGTGTTAATCTCTTCAGGCAGAGGGGTAGGGCTCCCCAAGGCAGGTCATTATGTATGATTACAATAACAAAAGCAAATGAAAAGCAAAGGTTAAAGTCAAAGAAACAGATCCATCGTGGAGTCAGAATTGGCTCTTCCCTACAGTATTATGAAGGTTATGATGCAGTTTTCAACTGACAACGTTCAATAGACATCAAGATGACATTTTTCATGTCAGGTTTTGATTTTGTTTTTGTTTTAAGAGAGTAGGGGGAGAAGAGATGGAGGGGTACTTCATATCGAAATTTGATTGAAACCAACCAAGTGCCTGCATGTGTCTACATAGAAGACGAGGCCTCAAGTTTTCTCATTTCAAGCCTGAGTAATTTAGATCATCTGGAAGGCATGTGGGCTGCAAGGCCACAGATTCTAGTCGATGTCAGTTGCCTTTGTACAGGAGACAATCAAGCAGCAAAACACACTGTAATTTTTCTTTTATGTTGCAAAGGGTTCTTTAAAAAGATTGTATTCTTCCCTCACATTTCCCTTGCCACAGCTGGTGGCTCCCTCCTAAATGGTATACTAGGGCCCCGGAGCACTTGATGTCTATCTTCTCTTACTTGACTGACACAATGTGTGTCAAAATGTAAATAGTATAACACAGAAAGCACAAGAGCTCAAGGAGAAAATTATAAAACTGTTTTTGAAATGTCTCTGATGGGCTGTGCTCTGAGAAATTTCAGCCTACGACCTTCTCTAGTTCTAAGCAGGTGGATTTATAAATTTGTGCTAATGGCCACACTAATCTAAAGCCACTGAAAAGACTGAAATGTCCTCTCTCCCCTCCTTGAATACATAGCACTTTCTGCAGTGATCTGAGGCAAGTTATTCACAACTCACTATAGAGCCTTACTGTTCCTTAGAGCGAAATTAAATTAAGCCCATTTCAGATTCTTTTACTGGTTATTAAGGAATAGTGCATTTCATTTTTAGCACCTTGCTCTCATGAGAGTTCTGTTGTTAATGAAATCATTAGGCATCAATAATGCTATCTGCCTCTGACCAATATGCGATTGGATGTAGTCATGGAACATTAATGATGGCAGGAGGTTAGAGACATAGGACCATTCAGTTAGGTAGACATGACTTCCAGATGTTGTGTTTCTGTGAATCAACATTAAACAGCCACACACAACATCAACTAATCCTATATCTGCTGCTGTGATGTATCTTCAGATGCCTCCCACTTTGACCACAGAACCACCTGCCTTAATGGTAAAGATAGAGAAGAATCTCCTGGATCCTGGTAGAGGGATTCAGACTTCCTTGGCACATCAAATACTAATCTCATAGTCTGTGATTCTTCCCCTTCTCACTTTCCATATTTCCCTATTCTCACCCCTCTCACTTTCCATATTTCCTGAGTGGCAGATTTTTTTAGGTACCCAGTTCAGGATAGAGGTATGGAGATGAGTAAGAAAATGTCTGCCCTCATTAAATGAACTAAACAGTTGTAATTATGCATCAATAACATAAGGTAAATACTAAAGGAGATATTGTGAGGATGGAAAGGCAAGATTGCTTGCAGGGTGATGAAATGCCCCCACCTGACTCTCCAGCCAGAAAAAGGATTATTCCTTCCTCCTTGTTTGCATTGTTAGAATACCTCACAGCTAAGGGTCCGGCCCAATCAGAGTCCTCCTACTCTCCCAAACATACCGGGGCATTTCACACCTCTTATTCTTTGCGTGTTTTATTTTTCCAGAAAATATTAGATAATGTAATGGACAAAACGACTCCTATCAAACATTCCCCTCCACCATTTTCCCACTTCTAAAAACACAAACACACCCCTCTCTCACTAACTCTCTTCTCTGAGGGCTCATGATGTGCACTTGGTGAGGATCACATAGGCTAGTCCTTTTTACAGAAACTTAGATCACATTATTCTGGGTTTTGTTTTGTTGTTTTGAGTAAGTAATGTGATCATTCAGCCCAGTTCAAATTATATGGATGGTTAGGTTTACCAGATGAAGGGACCATCTCTGTGTGTCATTGTGTATGTTACCAAGTCACGTTCTTACTATCTAAATTCCTAATTTCTAAATTTGATGCCTCGATATTTCTTCCATCAGATGGGGCCCACAAAATGGAGGCCACCCCAGTGGTCCAACCAAATCCAACCAAACCATAAGTCAGCTACCCTTAGGCGAAATACCTCACTGGCAAGGAACATTAACATTCATCAATTACAATCCTCCAACTCAGCCTTGGCTAGCTTATCTTAGCATAGAAAATAGGACCTGCTCATCTTACACAGAAATCCCTGACCCCCTGGTCAATCATGCCCTAATTGAGTATTGGTGCTTCTAATGCACTGTAAAACTCCTGCCCTAAATACCTTAGGAACAGAGCCCCACTGCTTATAAAGCAGGTGACTTCCCTGCATGGAGAGCTTTACCTTGAATACAGGACCTCAAACGCATTACTAAATTGTTCTGATTTTGTCATTTGAAACTTGTCTCCTATTGAAACATATTTCTGAGTTTATTCTTATTTATACATTTGCATATGATTTTATATCTGTGATTGAACAGGATCAGTTACATTAGAACTTAAGCTACTAAAACAAAATTAATACATAGCTTCAAATAGAATATTGGAATCATGTCCATAGATCACCTAAGTCACTATTTACTATTTAAGTTGGGCAATGCAAATAATTTTGACTATTACATATTAACTCTTCTTAATGCCACTCTATAAAAAACTATAATCAAGGCTATGGTTTGTTTTTTTTTTCCAGTAGTCATGTACAGATGTGGGAATTAGACCATAGAGAAGGTTGGGTGCCAAAAAATTGATGCTTTTGAATTGTGGTGTTGGAGAAAACTCTTGAGAGTCCCTTGGACAGCAAGGAGATCAAACCAGTCAACCCTAAAGGAAATCAACCCTGAATATTCATTAGAAGGACTGTTGCTGAGGCTGAAGCTCCCATACACTGGCCATCTGAGGCAAAGAGCTGACTCACTGGAAAAGACCCTGATGCTGGGAAAGATCAAAGGCAAAGGAGAAAAGAGTGGTACCAGATAGTCATGGTGAGAGAGCATCACCAGCTCAATGGACATGAATCTGCGCAAACTCCAGGAGATAGTGGAGGACAGAGGAGCCTGGCATGCTACAGTCAGTGAGGTTGGAAAGGGTCAGATATGACAGTGACTGAACAACAACAAATGTCACTCTAAAAATGATCATCTCATTTCATTGTTATGTCAACAAGAATAAAAATCTGGAGGATAGTGGTAGGATCCAATATTAAGCAGTTGCCTCATCATGTCACAGTAGGTTTTTAACCAATTGCTTCATGCCTGAATTTCAATGTTAACAGGAGGATAACAAGAATAATTCACATTTTCACAGGATTTTAAATATTAAAACAAATATTATTTCTTTGATTGTCACAACCCTCGAAGAAGAGAAACGTTTAAGAGTGGATTTAAAAAATGTTAACAGAAGAATCATTCATTGTCTTTCCCACCAGCAGAAGTGAAAAGACTTCTCATACCGGAACTTTCATTTTGCCTATTATTGAGAATTCCTGGAGTGTGAATTAGGTCTGCTTCTTTAGAGCTTTGAAGAAACAGCAGAGCTGGGCTGTATTATATAGAAGCACCAACACTCCTAGACTGGATAGGCAAGGATATTTTCCTGAATATATGCAACTTCTAATTCTTGCTGGTGAGGAGTCGGGGTGTGTAGGAGTGATGGAAATCCACAGATAATCAACAAGCTTCTTTTGCTCAAAAGGTTTGTGCTTTATCCCCAAGGAGGTTTTTGCCATGATCTCTACCTAGAAGGAAAAATTGGCTGCTCTTTCTTCTTCTTCAAGCTTCCTTCCCAGCGTGTGGTCAGAGGCTCCCCTCCAGGAGTTTGTGTAGCCTCGCCACTGGAGGTCATCTTTTTTTCATCACCATCTGGAGGTCTTTTCCCAGGCACTTTGGTTGCCCTTCCACCTGATTACAATATCCCACTGATCCTGTTTTTCACTCTCTGCTTCTTAACAGGGTCTCTCTTTGGTGTCCCAACACCATAACGAAGTTAATAATGCATAATGAGCTTGGACATCAATAGTTTAAGCTGCAGTGGATTAAAATGATCCTTCTCTTTCATGGCACCGTGAGGGTGGAATCTGATCGTCAGTGAATTCCCATGTTGTCAAGACAAACAGACACAGGTGACTATTTCGTGAATAACAGTGAGCACAGGAGCATACACCACCACAAATGCACCTCTCTTTCTCATGCTATTCATCTGGAAAAATGATAGCTTTGCATTTGTCCTTGAAAAACTAGCAACTAATAGTCTGGAAAAACTACCTTCGTCTTGTAAAATGCACGATATCATCTTTGCCGTTTCCACATAAATCCGGGTTGTCTTTCATTACCTTTGGTTCCGTTTCTTAATAAATTATGATTAGCATGCCTAGACACAGTTTTAAACATGCCTCTTTTCCTCAGGCTTGTAAGAGAGTCATGGCTTAGGTATGTCAGGAGCTTCCTAGATGTATTCCTTTTTTTTTTTTTCTTCCCCTTTTAGTACATTAATAGAAAGGAAAAGAGTGTCTGCACTATGAATTGATTGCTTGGAAAAATAAAACACACACACAAAAGCTGGTATTTGTGAGATGAATACATGAATAAGCTAATCCTCTAAAACAACTCTGTACATGGACAAAACATTCCATTTGGGCAGAGGGGGAGAAGTTGGAGGCAATCTGGGATCAGTGTTTGCTCCAATGAGTGTAATTATTGTGTAAATTGTGGCTCTTGACAAAAATCTCTGAGTCCTGTTGAGATGTTGTTAATGCCCCAGGAAGAAGCCTGCCTTCTCTAGTGCGATTTCTTACAAAGATGCTACCGCCTCCTTCCTCCGTTTCCCACAGGAGATGGGCAATTTGCCAGTGTTTCATTTTCAAGTGCCATTGTTCACCTAGAGCCTCAGGAAAGCTTCTTGCTTTTTATTGTTAATCCAAGCCTAAGTGATGACCATCTTTTTAAAAAAAATCCTGGAACATTTTCTAACAAATATATTGGGCACTGACTTTAGCCAAGATGACACAAAAAGCTCTGTCACTTATTTTTTAACTTAACAAGTAATTTAGTCATTTATGCAGCCTTGGAATTACTTTATTGCTTTATGAAATCTCCTTCTATGAGGAATTTATGGGAAAAATTATAAATCTACAGCTGTTTCTGCAGTACCTTTCTGACATCATTCCTTTAGTGATGATTCTGACAACAAAGCAACATGGGAATGTTTTTTACTTGATTTAATCCCTCTAATGTCATATTTTACATTGTGTGGGTATACAACACTGAAGAAGACCCATCCAATTGTCCTACATTCTAAGGAAATAAGATGCATTTATTCATTAAAGAAATTGAAGAATAGGTTAAAGATGTTAATGATTATTGAATGTGAGCTCATGCTGGGACCTTCTGTGAATTAGATTTGGCAGTCTTGGGTTAATTCTTCATATTTAACACACACTATGCATTTGGGCGGTAATTTCCTGTGTTTCATCATAAAGATTGAAACAGGATCAAAATGGATGCCAGAATTTGAATAGTTCTATGCAAAAATGGAAAGCCGGTTTCTAGCCTTTTATCATCCCTTCTATAGCTCCCTGAGCGGGTGTCTCGGTCCTAGTCCTCCCCTCACTCGTCATGGGCTGCCCACCCCCTAGCACTTGAAGCCTGTCACTCGTCCAAGGTCCCCACCGTGACAGCATCCTTCTGCTCCCAACCTTACCTATTCCCTTCCCTCTTAGTTTCAAATTTTCCTACAAACCTTACATTCTTTAAGAGTCCTGTCTACTCTAGAGAACAAGAACATTGATTTGTGTTTAGGAGTTAATAGCTGGTAGTAGCTATTAATGTGACACCCTTACAGATATAATTTGCATTTAAACAGCTGCCTTGAACTGAAAGAATCGGAGAATGCTGAGGATTTCAGACTCTGAGGCAGGGCCAATGAGAATTATGTTTTTGTCACCAAGCCCTTTCCAGTACCCCTCAGGTATTTAGTCAGCCTGAGACATTAGGAAGGAGAAAAACAAATAAACAACGCTCTGATTTGATTCCCAGCTATGACAATTACTAGCTATGTGACCTTGAGCTAGTTCTTCAGTGTCCTCAACCATAAAATAGAGCTAATAAGGTTTTATGAAGACTAAATGAGTAAAATAGCTAAAACTCCTAAAAGATTTAATATTCTAAAAATGCCAGTGAAAAATCTTTTGGTTGCAAATGACAGAAATTCAACTCAAACCAGGAATTCTGATAGAGTAAAAATGTGTTGTTGTCTAGAAATGTATATCTTTTTTAACAAGCAAAAGATTTTGATGTGGGTGATAGTTGGAATATACATCAAAGAACACTATTCTAGGGGTTCAAGGAAAACTCCATAGACCTTATAAAATAAGAGGCAGGAGATGATAGAGAATGTAACAGTCCAGATCTAAAAGCATCTAAAACATGGGGATGGGAACTTCAGTAAGCCATAGAAATTACAGACAAGATTGAAATGTAATGCCTAAATTAAACCAAATTATACACTAAATCTTTAAGTACTTGAGGAAAGACTTTGACAATAGAGAAAACTCCATTTAAAAACAAAGGTAGAAATTAACTGAAATCAGGGAAGATAATTGGACAACTAATGATAAATTGATAAAAGAAGCAGAAAACGAAAGTGCCCAAAGACTGGAGATGAAAAAATATAGTTCTTCAGGGGCCTGCAAGGGGCTCATAGACCCTATCTTATTGTGGTCATGGAACTCTTACCCTCTCATTGAAGGGCCCCAGGGTGTCTTCTTTTGTTGTTTCAACATGAACTGCTGTGGGGAGTGGCTGGAATTATCACTGTCCCATGATAACCTAGAGAAAACAAACTAAATAATTAGGTTAGAGAAGTAAGGATTAAATATCCAAAAAAGACTATTGTAATTGTAGGCTCAAGTAAGGGTAGGTATCTGGTTATACAAGATTAGCATATCTTTGTTAATCTCAGGTTTAAAAATTAGTATCTTTCTTTATTTCTAAAATGGAATTCCGAACCTGTTGGTCAAAGGCCTCCTTCTTGGTCTTAGTTGTAGATTTGCAACAGTATGGAAAACACCAAAGCTCTAGGTGAAATAGAACATAAATCAGTATGGCTAAGAAGAGGAAGGTTTTAAGAAAATGGAAACTGCCCATCACTATTACCCTCGGTGCATTTAACTTGGAGTAAAAAAACTCAGCATTTCCTCAACCAAGTGGAAGAAGCAAGAGTTTGCACAATCCTAACCAGAGAGTTGTCTAATCATCCTGTAGATATAGGCATAGAGAAGCTAAGGCAATTAGTAGCTTCATGGTAGCTTCAGTTATGATCATATTTAAATCACCCAGCATGGGCAGAAAAGTTCAGGGAATCTGAGAGCAAGGGTGAGAGCAAAAAAGACAGTTATCTAAATTTTCCAGAACATAAGGCTTCCCTGGTGGCTCATTTGTTAAGGAATCTGCCTGCAATGCAGGAGACCGGGGTTCAGTCCCTTGGTCCAGAAGATCCCCTGGAGAAGGGAATGGCTACCCACTCCACTATTCTTGCTTGGAGAATTCCATGGACAGAAGAGCCTGGTGAGCTACAGTCCATGGGGCCACAGAGTCAGACAAGGCCAAGCTGCTCACACACATATCAGAGCATACCAATTACTCGGTAAGTGGATCGGAGTGCTGGGAGGCAGAAAGAAGATAGTAGCTATGGGTACTTAGCCTAGAGTCAAAGAAATTTTTTTATCCTTTTGAATAGTAGCTTCAAGTCTTGTACTGGCTCACTCCTCTACCTGGAATTTTCAGGCTGTCTTGGATCCTCTGGATCCTGTGGCAATTTGGAGAAAGGCATGGATTCACCGAGATGACTGGCATGTGGCTCTTCAGGTACCTGTCACAGGTCAGTGTGTGTGCATGTGTGTGTGTGTGTGTGTGTGAGTTGCTCAGCGTGTCCACTTCTTTATGGGCATCAGAGCAGCTTTCTTTGCTTCCTAACCCTCCCTGTTGTTTCCTCGGGAAATTTGAGAAGTTCCCTTTTGGAGCCTGTGGCAGGGGTGACTGCTACCTGTTTTGGTTCATGAACTGCTTCTATGAGATGTAAAATCTCAACCCCATATTTTATAGGGGAGTTTCTTACATTTAGAAGTCTTCTGTCTTTCCAGATAGCTGTGTGGGCATGAAAACAAGGAAGGCATATTTTGAGTTGTGTTTATATTTACAATCTTTCCTTCTCCCTGGTGACTCAGACAGTAAAAAATCTGCCTGCAATGTAGGAGACCCAGGTTCAATCCCTGAGTCAGGAAGATCCCCTGGAGAAGGAAAAGGCAACCTACTCCAGTATTCTTGGCCTGGAGAATTCTGTGGATAGAGACTACAGTCCATGGGGTCACAAAGAGTTGGACACGACTGAGTGACTGACACTCTAGAGTTATCACTTCAGTCTTTTGGGCCAAAGTGTTAGGAAGCAAAGGTTTTGCTTCTCTGATACTGAGTGCTCACAATAGCATACCCTGCCCTCCTGGCTCCATCTTTAATGAAAATATTGCCATCAGGAAACCATTCTTCCTCATGATTTTCTATGGCCTGGTCTATTCAATCAGACCTGCAAGCATAGACCTGGTCAAGGGTTTCAAGGGAAGAATGTACTAGCTCTGGGCTTTCAGTAGGCATTAAAGTAGCAGGGTTAAGACTGTGGCAGGTTTAGCCATCTAGGGTTGGCTCTGAGGAGTCAAGGAGCAAAGCCTGGTACTGGATAAGGTGGCCTCCGGTTAGCCAATGGTGGCCTTTTATCTCTAGAATCCCTTGTACTTGACAAGGGGTCTGGAATTCCAAAGGCTGTCCCAAGGTAAGCTTGTTACCTTCTTCCACCAATAAAATAGTTACTGCCCAGAGACAGCCAAGCCAATTTCAGGCCATGGAGTCTAGTTGCTTGGAAAAGAGTCTGGTAGAATGAGGAACTTTTGCTGCTGCTGCTAAGTCACTTCAGTCATGTCCGACTCTGTGGGATGCCATAGACAGCAGCCCACCAGGCTCTCCCATCCCTGGGATTCTCCAGGCAAGAACACTGGAGTGGGTTGCCATTTCCTTCTCCAATATATGAAAGTGAAAAGTGAAAGTGAAGTCACTCAGTCATATCCAACTCTTAGCGACCCCATGGACTGCAGCCTATCAGGCTCCTCAGCTTCTGTATAAGGACTCATTGCTTTTCAGCCACATAGAAGATGAATGGCTTTTTCAAACTGGGCGGACCCACAGCATGGGCTCTGGTGAGAGTTTGCTTTGTATCATTAAAGCCTTTTCCTGTTCCCCATTCCAAAGTAGTGGTTCTGTGGTTTCATCTAGGGGCTTAGGTGCTTCCGTTATGGCTCAACTGGTAAAGAATCCCCCTACAATGTGGGAGACCTGGGTTCGATCCCTGGGCTGGGAAGATCCCCTGGAGAAGAGAAAGGCTGCCTACTCCAGTATTCTGGCCTGGAGAAATCCATGGACTATATAGTCCATGGGTTGCAAAGAACTGGACACAACTGAACAACTTTCACTTCACTTCACATAGGGGCTTAGCCATTAGCCTGAACCCTGTAATCCAATTTCTACAAAATCCTGCCATGCCTCAAAAGGTGTGAAGATGTTTTTTTTAGCTTTTGGGGTGCTTAGGCCTAATATAGTTTGTTTCCTGTATGGAAATATCTACTTCCAGGATCTGTAATATATCACAGATACTTAACCTGCTGCTTTGAGATTTGTGGCTTTTTCTGAGAGGCAATGTAACCCCAGGTCCCAAGGAAATTAAGGACTTCAATGGTATTTTGATCTGAGACCTCCATGGGGGGACTGCATGTTAATATTATCTTCTACATTCTTTAGAATAGCACCTTCTTTTAGGTGTGTTTCCTTTAGCTCCTTTCCTAGGACCTGGGCTAACAGGTGTGGGCTATCCCAAAACCCCTAAGGGCAATACTGTCCAGGTGTATTGCTGCATTTGGTTTGAGGCAAGATTATCCCACTCAAAGGCAAATGGATATTTTGACAAGGAATGAACTAGGATGCAGAGGGAGGTATCCTTAAGATGGAGTATAGAAAACTATTTTGCATCCTCAGGGCTTTGGGCTAATAAACAGATTGGCCACAAGGGGATGTATAGGGACCACTGCATTGTATATTGCTCTAAGGTCGAGCCATCCTATATTCCCCACACCTGTTAGCCCAGGCCCTAGGAAAGAAGCTAAGAGAAACACACCTAAAAGAAGGTGCTACTCTAAATAGCAGGATAGGAGTGGTGCATGGGGACTGGCAGGGCACCAAGAGGCCGTGCTTTAGGACTTTATCCACCAGGGGTTGTAAACCTTCTTTGCTTCCAAATTTATACGATCTTGTCTCTTGGTAGGACAGCAGATTCTGGCCTAGAGCTAATTCTTACAGGTTGGCCATGTATAGTCTTTCCAGGGATTCCTTTGTCCTATGCTGAAGAATCCTCTGCTTGTAGAATAAGGCCAGGAATAGAATCTTGCTCTTCTGGCTGGTCTGTCTTAGTCAGAGTTGAGATAAAGGGCTGCTCAAGGCCTCCTAATCAGAGTATGGCCCTGAGTGGAGCTCAGAAGTTCCCTCCCAAGGAGAGAGGCAGGACACTGAGGCACAACTAGAAAGACACGTGAAATCAACCACTGCTTGAGTTGGCAAGTGAGAGGAGGTCCGTGAAATTATGGGTGTGACACATTCCATCAACACCAGTCACAACACAGCTTTTGGAGGAGAGAGGTCCAGAGTGAGAAATTAAGACAAAGTAAGTGTTTTCCAGTGGTCATGTATGCATGTTAGAGTTGAACTATAAAGAAAGCTGAGCACCGAAGAATTGATGCTTTTGAACTGTGGCATTGGAGAAGACTCCTGAGAGTCCCTTGGACCACAAGGAGGTCCAACCAGTCCATCCTAAAGGAGATCAGTCCTGGGTGTTCATTGGAAGGACTAATGTTGAAGCTGAAACTCCAATACTTTGGCCACCTGATGGGAAGAGCTGACTCATTTGAAAAGACCCTGATGCTGGGAAAGATTGAGAGCAGAAGGAGAAGGGGACGACAGAGGATGAGATGGTTGGATGGCATCACCGACTCAATGGACATGAGTCTGGGTAAACTCCGGGAGTTGGTGATGGGGTCACAAAGAGTTGGACACGACTGAGCGACTGAATTGAACTGAAGTGTTTCCTGTATCAATTTAAAAATCCATTTTCTTACCTACCACATCAAGGGCTAGACCCTGGGGCTCCTCAATGGAGATTGATGTCTCATTGGGGGGAAGCCGCCAGAATCCCCAGGCTGCCTCCATCGTCCAGCATGGCCATCTGGGGGCATGGAAGCCTCTTCCCCTTAAGAACTGACAGTGGTCCCTCTTTAAATGACCTGTTTATTTACAGGCTGTGCATGATCCGGGGCTCTTTCTGGCAATCTCAGACCCAGTAGTGAGTTGACTTGCTTTTGAAGCTTTCCCCCATGTTGATCTTACCTCCAGATGGATAGCTGGACTTCCTTGGCTAACTTGGGTTGTCCTGGGGCCACAAGGCATGGCTGATAGCATCAGCCATGCTCATTGTGCATGAGCCCTGGGCCGTCTTTTCTCACAATGGATTCTCTCTTCCTCCTGAGCTTGGTCTCAATTATTAAATACCCGCCAAGGACCATATCTAGGAGCCAATGTCAGGAGAGACTTCTGGTTCCCAGATCTTAAATTTACAACAGCTGTATAGGGCAGGATTTTGGTAAAGAACCAGGAAAGCCTGAAAACAGGGATTCTCACTGCACTTTCCCATCCTGCAGCAATAAAGATCTAATTGCAGAATGGCATTATAATTTAAGGTCTTCGCTGGTGGCTCAGATGGTAAAGAATCTGCCTGCAATGCAGGAGAACCATTACAATTTAGAAACTCATTTTCACGCCATTTTTCTCCATGCCCTAACTTATACAGAGGTCAGGCATGCTAGAGGAGAAACTTAAGTTTCTCCTCTTTTTTTTTAACCCTTTAATTTGAAGAATTTCCCATTTTTAAGGATACACTGCAGAAGTGTTTACTTTGGGTTGGTTGAGTAACCTGCAGCCTAGAAGAAGAGCATGCTCCTAGAATGGAATCCAGCATCCCAGAAGCATTTACCAGGAGGTTTTAATCTAAAGGGATTCAGGAAAACCCCCAAGTTCCCTTTGAACCTGATGGGATTTTAAGCATTCTCTACTCTCCCATCAATTACTGATCAGACATCTTTGGGCCCTGTGATACCCTGTGCATGATGCCCATCCCAACACAGCTGGAGAAGGTCTTTCAAACCAAAGTAGGCTGCTTGCCAGGACTTTCCTTAGGAGGGATCCCTCGTCTACAGAGCTTATGTCCTACACTGGGGTGTATTCCTCGTGACTGAGCATTTACAAAGTTTATAATTCAGACTTCTGGGTAGCGGCCAGTGTGATACACTGTCCATAGCCGTGTGGAGGCTGCCAGGATCTGGAGTGAAAGGGGCCCAAGAGATGCAAAGAGGAAATCGCGGTGAAATTGGAGTGGGGCGCTGTGGGAGAAACAGCGTGGGGTTTAAGGTTTGAGGGTGGGCAGGCAGAGAAATTCACATGGTAGATTTCTAGGCACAGAGTGATGTGACTAGACAGCAGAAGAGCCCACAACGCTTTGCTTTAGCTTCCTGGCAGCGGAGAGAAAATTGGAATTCATCTGACAATTCTGCCTGACATAGACAGCTCTGAGTTTGACAGAGTGGGGACATGGTTTAGGAATAATGTCTAGGAAATCTCTCCCTACAAGGGCATAGAGATAAGAAGTGAGAAAGAGACCCGAGACAGTCAGAGACAGAGACAGTCAGAGTCAGAGACTGCTTTTGGGCTCCTGCATGGTCAAAATGACCAGAAATCGCATTTTCACCATGTCCCAAAGGACGATGTCATCTGTCAACCAAGCAATATTTGAATCTGCATGGCCTAGGGAACTCCCTTGCCACCCCTGGGCATAATGCTGTGAGCAAACAGAGGTTAAGCCCTGCAGGTCTTGAAAGCCAAGAGGAAAGTGAGAGAAAGAAGGTAAGAGCTAAAGTCAGGGCCCTCAAGCCTCAGCAGAGGCAAGGCCAGAGGTTTACTTTGACTTTCCAGATTCCTGGGGTTTCAGGACCAGAAATGATCTCGAGGCCGAGACTGAGTCCAGGTCACAGTGGTCAGAGGACCAGATCATAGCCACTACACCAATGCTTGGTAACAAGGCTCTTCTGCTTTTCAGAAAAAAATGGCTTTACCCTGGGCAAAGTACTTGGGTGCAATCTCAAAAATGACAGAATGATCTCTGTTAGTTTCCAAGGCAAACCATTCAGTATCACAGTAATCCAAGTCTATGCCCCAACCAATAATACTGAAGAAATTGAAGTTGAACAGTTTTACAAAGACCTACAAGATCTTCTAGAACTAACCGCCAAAAAGATGTCCTTTTCATTACAGGGAACAGGAATGCAAAAGTAGGGAGTCAAGAAACACCTGGAGTAACAGGCAAATTTGGCCTTGGAGTACAGAATGAAGCAAGGCAAAGGCTAACAGAGTTTTGCAAGAGAACACTGGTCATAGCAAACACCCTCTTCCAAAAATACAAGAGAATACTCTACAAATCGACTTCACCAGATGGTCAATACCCAAATCAGATTGATTATATTCTTGGCAGCCAAAGATGGGGAAGTTCTATACAGTCAGCAAAAAGAAGACTGGGAACTGACTGTGGCTCAGATCATGAGCTCCTTATTGCCAAATTCAGACTTAAATTGAAGGAAACAGGGAAAACTACTAGACCATTCAGGTATGACCTAAATAAAATCCCTTATGACTATACAATGGAAGTGACAAATAGATTCAAAGGATTAGATCTGATAGATAGAGTGCCTGAAGAACTACCGATGGAGGTTTGTGACATCGTACAGGAGGCAGGTATCAAGACCATCCCCAAGAAAAAGAAATGCAAAAAGGCAAAGTGGTTGTCTATGAAAAGAAGAGAAACGAAATGCAAATGAGAAAGGAAGAGAAATTAAATGCAAATTAGAAAGAAAAAATACCTATTTGAATGCAGCATTCAAAAGAGTAAGAAGGAGAGATAAGAAAGCCTTCCTCAGTGATCAGTGCAAAGAAATAGAGGAAAACAATAGAAGGGGAAAGACTAGAGATCTCTTCAGGAAAATTAGAGATACCAAGAGAACATTTCATGCAAAGATGGGCACAATAAAGGACAGAAGTGGTATGGACTTAACAGAAGCAGAAGATATTAAGAGGTGGCAAGACTACACAGTAGAACTATATAAAAAATATTCATAACCCAGATAATCACAATGGTATGATCACTCACCTAGAGCCAGACATTCTGGGATGCGAAGTCAAGTGGGCCTTAGGAACCATCACTACAAACAAAGCTAGTGGAGGTGATGGAATTCCAGTTGAGCTATTTCAAATCCTAAANAAGAAGGTAAGAGCTAAAGTCAGGGCCCTCAAGCCTCAGCAGAGGCAAGGCCAGAGGTTTACTTTGACTTTCCAGATTCCTGGGGTTTCAGGACCAGAAATGATCTCGAGGCTGAGACTGAGTCCAGGTCACAGTGGTCAGAGGACCAGATCATAGCCACTACACCAATGCTTGGTAACAAGGCTCTTCTGCTTTTCAGAAAAGAATGGCTTTACCCTGGGCAAAGTACTTGGGTGCAATCTCAAAAATGACAGAATGATTTCTGTTAGTTTCCAAGGCAAACCATTCAGTATCACAGTAATCCAAGTCTATGCCCCAACCAATAATACTGAAGAAATTGAAGTTGAACAGTTTTACAAAGACCTACAAGATCTTCTAGAACTAACCGCCAAAAAGATGTCCTTTTCATTACAGGGAACAGGAATGCAAAAGTAGGGAGTCAAGAAACACCTGAAGTAACAGGCAAATTTGGCCTTGGAGTACAGAATGAAGCAAGGCAAAGGTTAACAGAGTTTTGCAAGAGAACACTGGTCATAGCAAACACCCTCTTCCAAAAATACAAGAGAATACTCTACAAATCGACTTCACCAGATGGTCAATACCCAAATCAGATTGATTATATTCTTGGCAGCCAAAGATGGGGAAGTTCTATACAGTCAGCAAAAAGAAGACTGGGAACTGACTGTGGCTCAGATCATGAGCTCCTTATTGCCAAATTCAGACTTAAATTGAAGGAAACAGGGAAAACTACTAGACCATTCAGGTATGACCTAAATAAAATCCCTTATGACTATACAATGGAAGTGACAAATAGATTCAAAGGATTAGATCTGATAGATAGAGTGCCTGAAGAACTACCGATGGAGGTTTGTGACATCGTACAGGAGGCAGGTATCAAGACCATCCCCAAGAAAAAGAAATGCAAAAAGGCAAAGTGGTTGTCTATGAAAAGAAGAGAAACGAAATGCAAATGAGAAAGGAAGAGAAATTAAATGCAAATTAGAAAGAAAAAATACCTATTTGAATGCAGCATTCAAAAGAGTAAGAAGGAGAGATAAGAAAGCCTTCCTCAGTGATCAGTGCAAAGAAATAGAGGAAAACAATAGAAGGGGAAAGACTAGAGATCTCTTCAGGAAAATTAGAGATACCAAGAGAACATTTCATGCAAAGATGGGCACAATAAAGGACAGAAGTGGTATGGACTTAACAGAAGCAGAAGATATTAAGAGGTGGCAAGACTACACAGTAGAACTATATAAAAAATATTCATAACCCAGATAATCACAATGGTATGATCACTCACCTAGAGCCAGACATTCTGGGATGCGAAGTCAAGTGGGCCTTAGGAACCATCACTACAAACAAAGCTAGTGGAGGTGATGGAATTCCAGTTGAGCTATTTCAAATCCTAAAAGATGGTGCTGTGAAAATGCTGCACTCAATATGCCAATAAATTTGGAAAATTCAGCAGCGGCCACAGAACTGGACCTACCAGGCTTCTCTGTCCATGGGATTTTCCAGGCACCAGTACTGGAGTGGGTTGCCATTTCCTTCTCCAGCGGATCTTCCTGACTCAGGGATCTAGCCCGGTTCTCCCACATTGTAGGCAGACATTTTACCGTCTGAGCCACCAGGGAAGGCCCAGAACCAGAAAAGGTCAGTTTAATTCCAATCCCAAAGAAAGGCAATGCCAAAGAATTCTCAAACTACCGCACGATTGCACTCATCTCACACACTAGCGAAGTAATGGTCAAAATACTCCAAGCCAGGCTTCAACAGCAGGTGAATCATGAACTTCCAGATGTTCAAGCTGGATTTTAAAAAGGCAGAGAAGCCAGAGATCAAATTGCCAACATCCGCTGGATCATCAAAAAAGCAAGAGAGTTCTAGAAAAACATCTACTTCTGCTTTATTGACTGTGCCAAAGCCTTTGACTGTGTGGATCACAACAAACCATGGAAAATTCTTCAAGAGATGGGAATACCAGACCACTTGACTTGCCTTCTGAGAAATCTGTATGCAGGTCAGGAAGCAACAGTAAGAATTGGATATAGAAAAACAGACTGTTTCCAGATGGGGAAAGGAGTATGTCAAGGCTGTATATTGTCACCCTGCTTATTTAACTTATATGCAGTGTGCATCATGAGAAATGCTGGACTGGATGAAGCACAAGCTGGAATCCGGATTGCCAGGATTATCAATAACCTCAGATATGCATAAAGTACCACCCTTATGGCAGAAAGCAAAGAAGAACTAAGGAGTCTCTTGATGAAAGTGAAAGAGGAGAGTGAAAAAGCTGGCTTAAAACTCAATATTCAGAAACCTAAGATCAAGGCATCTGGTCCCATCACTGCATGGCAAATAGATGGGGAAACTGTAAACAGTGACAGACTTTATTTGGGGGGCCTCACTGCAGATGGTGAATGAAGCCATGAAATTAAAAAATGCTTGCTCCTTTGAAGAAAAGCTATGACAAACCAAGACAGCATATTAAAAAGCAGAGACATTATTTTGCCAACAAAGTTCAGTCTACTCAAAGCTATGGTTTTTCCAGTAGTCATGTATGTATGTGAGAGAGGGACTATAAAGAAAGCTGAGCTCCAAAAAATTGGTGCTTTTGAACTGTGGTGTTGGAGAAGACTCTTGAGAGCTCCTTGGACTGCAAGATCAAATGAGTCAATCCTAAAGGAAAGCAACCCTGAATATTCACTGGAAGGACTGATGCTGAAGCTGAAACACCAATATTTCAGGCATCTGATGTGAAGAACTGACTCATCTGAAAAGACCCTGATGCTGGCAAAGATTGAAAGCAGGAGGAGAAAGGGATGACCTAGGATGGGATGGTTGGATGGCATAACCGACTCAATAGACATAAGTTGAGTAAACTTGGAGTTGGTGATGGACAAGGAGGCCTGGTGTGCTGCAGTTCATGGGGTGGCAAAGAGTGGGACATGACTGAGTGACTGAGCTGAACAGAACCCTGGAGAGGGGTTGGGGTGTGGGGAGGGT
>SJYQ01000560.1:116917-153755 GCA_006410935.1 Redunca redunca
AAAAAAAATACATTGTTTAAAATAAACTTGTTCACCTCCTCAGATTCTAATTCTGTGAGAGCTAGTTACCATTCTGTGGTGGTAGTTTAGTCATTAAGTCATGTCCCACTCTTGTGACCCCATGGACTGTAGCCTTCCAAGCTTCTCTGTCCATGGGATCTCCCAGGCAAGAATACCGGAGCGGGTTGCCATTTTCTTCTCCAGGGGATCTTCCCAGACTAGGAATCAAACCCATGTCTCCTGTATTGCAGGTAGATTCTTTACTGACTGAGATATGAGGGAAGTCCATTCTGTAGGTAACTGAAAAATGTACAAATGCTCTGTTTTCTGGTAGAGGTTCAAATGTCTTCCCTTGAACTCTGTGGGAAAAAAAGGTTTGCCTACATCAGCAATTCATTGCAACATTTCTTTCAGTCAGTTCAGTTCAGTTCAGTCGCTCAGTTGTGTCTGAATCTTTGCTACCCCATGAATCGCAGCACGCCAGGCCTCCCTGTTCATCACTAACTCCCAGAGTTCACTCAAACTCACATCCATCGAGTTGGTGACGCCATCCAGCCATCTCATCCTCTGTTGTCCCCTTTTCCTCCTGCCCCTAATCCCTCCAAGCATCAGAGTCTTTCCCAATGAGTCAACTCTTCACATGAGATGGCCAAAGTATTGGAGTTTCAGCTTTAGCATCATTCCTTCCAAAGAATACCCAGGACTGATCTCCTTTAGAATGAACTGGTTGGATCTCCTTGCAGTCCAAGGGACTCTCAAGAGTCTTCTCCAACACCACAGTTCAAAAGCATCAACTCTTTGGCACTCAGCTTTCTTCGCAGTCCAACTCTCACATCCATACATGACTACTAGAAAAACCATCTTTGACTAGACGGACCTTTGTTGGCAAAGTAATGTCTCTGCTTTTGAATATGCTATCTAGGTTGGTCATAACTTTTCTTCCAAGGAGTAAGTGTCTTTTAATTTCATGGCTGCAATCACCATTCTTCTTTACTCCTATATAAATTTGGGATTAAAAAATTTTTTTTCTTTAAACCACTTCCCTTATATACCTTGTTCTCTCAGCTAATGAGTAAAATAAAGCTTAAATGCATGATTATTTTATATCCAAAGTGAAAGTGTTAGTTGCTCAGTCATGTCTGACTCAGATGTGACCCTATGGACTGTAGCCAGCCAAAATCCTCTGTCTTTGGAATTCTCCAGGTAGAATACTGGAGTGGGTAGCCATTCCTTTCTCCAGGGGATCTTCCCGACCCAGGGATCAAACCTGGATTTCTCCCATTGCAGGCAGATTGTTTACCACCTGAACCACCAGGGAAGCCAAAGGAGGGTCATAATTTTATCTGTTCTTTTAAAAAGTATCTTTCAACAACACTTGCATAACATTAGAAAACTCCATTGCATATTCTTGACAAAAATGAGTGATAGGAAAAAAAAAATAATGAGTTGGTATTGTTAAGAAAGTAGTTTTAAACTTTGCAGAGCCCCAGTAATCTGAGAAACTCCCAAGAAATTTCAGAATCATATTTTGAGAATTACTGTTTCATGCATTGGAGAAGGAAATGGCAACCCACTCGAGTGTTCTTGCCTGGAGAATCCCAGGGACAGGGAAGCCTGGTGGGCTGCCATCTATGGGGTTGCACAGAGCTGGACAAGACTGAAGCCACTTAGCAGCAGCAGCAGCAGCTTCACAAGTTTAAGAGCAGTCTCATTCTACACAATCAGTGAAAATGATTTTTTATTTAAAATCAAGTAAAAAAGATGGTCTTGGGAACCTAACATGTATGTAAAAAACTGAATAATACATTTAGCAAAGAAATGAGAAATTATAAGAGAACAGGATATTAATATTCAAATATTTTAAGGGCTTAGCATGGAAGACTGACATCTCTCAAGCAAAGGTGGGTTTTCATTCCCTTTCCCTTGAAGTGAAAATTTAATGACTTGTTTCTCATGAATAGATTGACAAAGATGTGAATGACCTTCCACATCTAGGACTTAAGTCACATAAGATGATAGAACTTACCTGGTTGACTCTCTGGACAATCATTCTTAGGACCTAGCCAGCATTTTGCTAGGAAGAAAGCTCAGGTCACATGGAGAGGCCACAAGTAATCTTGGTCACTGGCACAAGTTAAGGTCCAAGTCAAGAGCCAGCATCAACTACCAGACATCTCAGTGAACCATACTTCAGCCATCAGCCTTTGGAAACCCAAACTAAAGCTCAGTAGAGCAGAGTCAAGCAGATGATTGCCAAATTTTGACCAATTGCAAATGTATGATCAAAATATATGTTGTTGTAGCCACTAAGATTTGTGGTGGTTGTTATGAAGCAAAAAATATCCAGAACAAAGAGCAATTATTTCCTGAAGGGTTATCTCTAACTTTTTGCAACAGTTCCATGGAGACCAAATTAAGTTGACTATATAAAGACTTTGATCAGTTCAGTCACTCAGTAATGTCCGACTCTTTGCAACTCCTGGACTACAACATGCCAGGCCTCCCTGTCCATCACCAACTTCTGAAGTTTACTCAAACTCATGTCCATTGAGTCAGTGATGCCATCCAAACATCTTATCCTGTGTCATTCCCCTTCTCTTGCCTTCAATCTTTCCCAGCATCAGGGGCTTTGCAAATGAGTCAGCTCTTCACGTCAGATACCCCAAATATTGGAGTTTCAGCCTCAGCATAGGTCCTTCCAATGAATATTCAGGACTAATTTCCTTTAGGATGGAGTGTTTGGATCTCCTTGCAGTTCAAGAGACTCTCAAGAGTCTTTTCCAACACCACAGTTCAAAAGCATCAATTATTCAGCACTCAGCTTTCTTTATAGTCCAAATCTCATATCCGTAAATGATCACTGGAAAAACCATAGCCTTGACTAGACAGATCTTTGTTGGCAAAGTAATGTCTCTGCTTTAATATGCTGTCTAGGTTGGTCATAACTTTTCTTCAAAGGAGCAAGCATCTTTTAATTTCATGGCAGCAGTCACCATCTGCAGTGAGGCCCCCCAAATAAAGTCTGTCACTGTTTACACTGTTTCCCCATCTATTTGCCATGCAGTGATGGGACCAGATGCCTTGATCTTAGGTTTCTGAATATTGAGTTTTAAGCCAGCTTTTTCACTTTCCTCTTTCACTTTCATCAAGAGACTCCTTAGTTCTTCTTTGCTTTCTGCCATAAGGGTGGTGCTTTATGCATATCTGAGGTTATTGATATTAATCCTGGCAATCTGGATTCCAGCTTGTGCTTCATCCAGTCCAGCATTTCTCATGATGCACTCTGCATATAAGTTAAATAAGCAAGGTGACAATATACAGCCTTGATGTACTCCTTTCCCCATTTGGAAACAGTCTGTTTTTCCATATCCAGTTCTAACTGTTGCTTCCTGACCTGCATGCAGATTTCTCAGAAGGCAGGTCAGGTGGTCTGGTATTCCCATCTCTTGAAGAATTTTCCACAGTTTGTTGTGATCCACACAGTCAAAGGCTTTGGCACAGTCAATAAAGCAGAAGTAGATGTTTTTCTAGAACTCTCTTGCTTTTTTGATGATCCAGCAGATGTTGGCAATTTGCTCTCTGGCTTCTCTGCCTTTTTAAAATCCAGCTTGAACATCTGGAAGTTCATGATTCACCTGCTGTTAAAGCCTGGCTTGGAGTATTTTGACCATTACTTTGCTAGTGTGTGAGATGAGTGCAATCCTGCGGTAGTTTGAGCATTCTTTGGCATTGCCTTTCTTTGGGATTGGGATTAAACTGACCTTTTTCAGTTCTGTGGCCGCTGCTGAATTTTCCAAATTTATTGGCATGTTGAGTGCAGCATTTTCACAGCACCATCTTTTAGGATTTGAAACAGCTCAACTGGAATTCCAACACCTCCACTAGCTTTGTTTGTAGTGATGCTTCCTAAGGCCTACTTGACTTCACATTCCAGAATATCTGGCTCTAGGTGAGTGATCAAACCATCATGATTATCTCAGTTGTGAAGATCTTTTTTGTATATTTCTATGTATTCTTGCATGGACTTCCTTCACAGCTCAGTAGCTAAAGAATCTGCCTGCAATTCAGGAGACCTGGGTTCGATTCCTGGGTTGGGAAGATCCCCTGTAGAAGGAAATGGCAATCTACTCCAGTATTCTTGGCTGGAAAAATCCCATGGACAGAGGAGGCTGGTGGGCTATAGTCCATGGGGTCGCAAAGTGTCAGACACAATTTAGCGACTAAACCACCAAATCACCATGTATTCTTGCCACCTCTTCTTAATCTCTTCCACTTCTGTTAGGTCCATACTATTTCTGTCCTTTATTGTGCCCATCTTTTCATGAGATGCTCCCTTGGTATCTCTAATTTTCCTGAAGAGATCTCTAGTCTTTCCCATTCTATTGTTTTCTTCTTTGTATTGATCACTGAGGAAGGCTTTCTTATCTCTCCTTGCTATTCTTTGATGGTGGAAATCTTTGATAGACTTTGATAGTGAAAATCTATCCAAAAAATACAATCACAGAACGAGCACATTTACTGTTCTTTTTTTAAAAATTTTCCATGAGTAAATATAGGGGCTTCCCTTGTAGCTCAGACAGTAAAGCATCCACCTATAATGTAGGAGACCTGGGTTCAATTCCTGAATCAGGCAGATCTTCTGGAGAAGGAAATGGCAATCCATTCCAGTATTCTTGCCTGGAGAATTCCATGGACAGAGGAGCCTGATGTGCTGCAGTCCATATGGTAGCAAAGAGTCAGACAGGACTGTGTGACTATCACCAGACATGGCAACATAAAATGACTTGCTTTTCTTCTCCTTAATGGTTCAGTCAGAACTAGAACTGAAGAGGCCTGAGTCTTAATCGGTTTTGTTTTCCACTACTCCTCTAGGAAAGCCTTGATTTCCCTATTTCCAGAGATCTTCAAAGAGCTTGTCTTTCTGCTTGTCAGGAGAGTGGTGTGAAAGTGGGATGGATCTTTTGAGCAGATGATATAGAAGCACCTTTCAAACACCAAGATATTATAATTCGATGATTTAAAAAGGGCAGGTGGCATTTCCCTGGTGGTCCAGTGGTTAAGAATCTGCCTACCAATGCAGGGGACATGCATTCAATTCCTGGTCTGGGAGGATTCCATAGGCTGCATGGCAATTAAACCCAGGTACCACATCTAATGAAACCTGAGCTCTAGAGCCCACATGCCGCAACTACTGAAGCCCGTGCACTGGAAGAAGAGAAACCACCACACTGAGATGCCCACGCGCCACAGCTAGAGAGCAGCCCCACCACTGAACTAGACAAAGTCCACATGCAGCAACACAGACAAATATAATAGGATAAATACCATAAAATACAAGAAAACATTTTTAAAGGACATGAGTTTGGCCTATGAGAAATAACAGTCTTTTCTTTAGCATAGCTCAATGCATTTCTGGGGCTCTCTGTCTCCAAACTAATAATTCATATATATATATATTTAAAATCTGAAACACTATAGTATTTTAGTTAATTACCCCTCAAAGAGACTGAGAGCTGCAGCACGCATTTATGTCTTCACAGATTCATGTTTTATGCATTTAAGGAACTAAGGCTATTTAATTTCAATTCATCCAACCCAAATTCTTTCAAAGTGTAGTTTCATCTGATTCAACTTTTATCCTTATTCTATTTTTCTTGTGCTAATATTTACATGTCAGAGAAGGATAAGAATATCTTACTATTTTATTCAATTATACATTAGTAGGAAACATTAAAAACAAAAATATAATCATAGGAAGAGGAAGAATTTTTATTACAGGGCTATATAGGTGAGCTGGGAATATGTTAATTGTCACTACATGGAATATTTGCCTTCTTTTCCTATGATTATAGCTAAAATATATAAGATGTTTTTTAAAAAATCAAAGCAGAAGGCAAATATTTTTCAAAAGGAAGAACAGTCTAATGTTAATTGCCATGTCTATAAAAAATTTTGAGGAAAGCAATAGAGAGTAGTGGTTGACAGGTCAGATTTGTAGCCAAACTGCCCAAGTTGCTATCTCAATCTGTGTGTTTCTTCATTGTCTTACCTAAGCTGAATCACAAAACTCTTTCTAATTTCTCCATTTGTAAAGTGGGGATGATCATAATAGTACCAAATTCATTTGATGGTTATAATAATGAAAGAATTAAAATTCATAACAATACTTAGAACAATGCTTTGGCACATGGTCTGTGCCTAATAAGCTTTGTTAATCAATAATATTTTGTGCTCCTCTTTCTTGTGATGATTAATTACAAAGCTCAGTTTTGTAGATTTATATACCTGACATTTCTTTGATGAATAAATGGCTTTAGACTTAACTGAGGCATAACAATAATCTACCCATTTATTTTTCTTTCTATTTTTAAATCCTCTAAAATTGTGGAACTCAGATGGGTTACCATCACCATACTGAAAGGTGAGTGAAAGTGAACCATCACCATCAGTTCAGTTCAGTTCAGTTCAGTTGAAGCTCAGTCGTGTCCGACTCTTTGCGACCCCATGAATCGCAGCACGCCAGGCCTCCCTGTCCTTCACCAACTCAGGAGTGACTCAGACTCACATCCATCGAGTCAGTGATGCCATCCAGCCATCTCATCCTCTGTCGTCCCCTTCTCCTCCTGCTCCCAATCTCTCCCAGCATCAGAGTCTTTTCCAATGAGTCAACTCTTCGCATGAGGTGGCCAGAGTACTGGAGTTTCAGCTTTAGCATCATTCCTTCCAAAGAAATCCCAGGGTTGATCTCCTTCAGAATGCACTGGTTGGATCTCCTTGCAGTCCAAGGGACTCTCAAGAGTCTTCTCCAACACCACAGTTCAAAAGCATCAATTCTTCGGTGCTCAGCCTTCTTCACAGTCCAACTCACATCCATACATGACCACAGGAAAAACCACAGCCTTGACTAGACAGACCTTAGTTGGCAAAGTAATTAAACTCACTCTAACCTGTCAACTCATTTTGTTCTCATTAAATTTAATTTTTACCTTAGGTTCTTTGCTTTCAAGATCTTGTGAAAGCTTGCCTCATTCTAGGGGTAGAGTGGGGATGGTTCATACAATTTCAAAAGATTTACAATATTACCTTTCAATCCTTTTAAATCCAGCTATATTTAAACCTTTGTGTCATATAAAATAGGCATCAAGATTTATTACTATCCATATAATTAGCCAATTTTCCCAATGCCAGAGATTAAGCCATCCATGCACAAGATGGTCAGCATCTTTATCGTACACCAAGTGCCCATACGTTAACAGTTTTATATGGGGATTCTTGAATATAATCCATTGTCTATTTCATTTTCTTCTCCTGTGCGTTACCATACTTTTAACTTTTATAAAAATATAACAATAGTCATTCTTTGCTGAGAAATATGTATCACTTAGGATGGTAATTACAACTGTAGAGTATAATGAGAAACCTATTTTAAAACAAAGAAACAAAAGTAGAAGAAATCCAGTCACTGAGGAATGAGTAAGTCAGAAAGAATATGGATGACATTAGTACTCAGATAAAAAGCTTATTAATTCTCAAACTGAAACTATTGTTTGAATTACATGTCTAATCGTCACGAAGCTGACCGCATGTGACATTCAGACAGCTGTTTCAGCCCATTTATCATCCATCAAAGGTAGTACCTTACATTACCAATGCAAAACTTGATCATTAGCAATACACCCTGAGGAATTAGACATCATAACACAGAAATTGTCAATAGGTCCCAGATGCCTTGGTGTCACCCTGACAGGTGACATACTTAGAGCGTGCCACCCTCACCTTTCTCAGACATGGTTGTGGATATGAGATAAGAAAGGGAGTGAATGAAAACTCGACAAAAAGTACTAAATCACTTAAAAAATGTAAATAACCAAAAGCTGCTTCCCATGTGACACATTTTTGTCCATGCACTGTTATCTCCAGACAACATTTCGAAAATGTATCCCTTTCTATCTGTTGCTAATATTGTAGTCGTTCTTTATCCTGGGATTTTCATAAGGATTCTGGAGGATTTGAGGAAGACCAATTAATCAATGCCAGAGTGGATAATGATTTATGACCAGCGTAAAAATAGGAGTGCATACATTTCAATGTGGTCTCTTCTCTCTGTTGATCAGAATTTTTTTCTTTCTATTGGAATGCCTCCAAACATCTTGCTGGCAAAGAGGCTGTATTTTTTGAGATAGCAAAGTTGTTTATTGAGCCACTGAGTTCAATCAGCATCAGTAACTCCTGCAGTACAAGGAAAATTGGAAAGAAAAGGCTTAGTGTAAATTCTTCGAATATGGAGCGATCCATTAGCTGGTTCAGCAAGTCACAGAATGGACCTTATAATATGAAACATGGCATCTGGAGTATGTGTGTGTCTGTGTCTTTTAAAATATATGGGACAGTCTCTTCTTATGCAAGCACTTTTATTATGCTGCCACATTTATACCCAGGTATTTGGATAGCACTGCTAGCATAGCTCTCCCAGCCAAAATAAAAAACAGATATAATTTTTCCTTGAGTTCTACTTTTATCCTTCAAGATGTCTGGCTCAAATATTCAATTAGATTTTATCACCTTTGTTTCCAAATCATAAATTGTTTGACAAATACCATATCATTGATGTGTATCATAGAATAAGATAATATCTTATTTCGTTGATGAGTGATTATGGTATACTACCTTTATACTGCTGAGATTTATGATACTCTATTCAGCAAGAGCTACTATAGGATGGTGAAATGAACAGTAATAAAGTTGGCAGGCTGAATGCTGCAAACTGTGTCTAATGTCTGCAAAAGGAGTCTGCTTTTATGCAAATATAAATTGGCTGTGAAGCTTGTAATTCTGGAATCCAAACATCGAGTTTGTGTCCTCTGTGTGACCCACTGTGATTTGAAAGACAGGATGGAGATAACGGGTGGAGAGGGCGAGGATCGAGAAGGAAAATATTAATGCTATTTGTAGATAGTTGTTAAAGGTCAGTGCTTATTAAAGAAAAAGACAGGAATAGACTCCCACTAAATTACAATCTTAGTAATAAAAGAGTAAAGGACTGTTGTTACTTTTCTATAGCAACAATGTGGGTTATCTAATATCCAGCACAGCCTTTGGTATTGAGTAAATAGGAGATTCCATTTTATGAAGTGTTGTGCATACTGCGGTGGTTTAGTCGCTAAGTTTATCCTGCTGTTGTGACCCCATGGACTGTAGCCCGCCAGGCTCCTCTGTCCATGGGATTCTCCAAGCAAAGATACTGGAGTGAGTTAACATTTCCTTCTCCAGGGGATCTTCCTGACCCAGGAATCGAACCTGGGTCTCCTACGTTACAGGCAGATTCTTTACTGACTGAGCTATGAAGGAATCCCTAACAGTATTCCTTTTGTGAAGGAATAACAATCAACAGGCAGGGAGTGGTGCCTGGTAGATCAGACCTACTGAAATCCAAGGGTTGGTACCCAAAGTCTATTTTAAACCATAATAAAGAGGTTACTGAGTCCGCCATATAGCAGTTAATGTGAGAACTGAGAACTCTCTCTTTATACCGCTGTACTGATTACTGACTGTTTGCTAAGTCTGATATTCTCCTTCTAAAATTCTTGCTATTAATGGTTCTTTCAGTAGTAGCGGTGTTTTCATGATTCCATCTCCTAAGCACCATCATTGGTCCAAGGGTGAGAACCTGACCAAGCTGGTAAAAATAGAATTCCCTGATGTTTAAGTCACTAGTCCAGGATTGGGAATTCCATCCTATCAGACTAATCAGGATAAGTCTATCTCTCTGAGATTTGAAAACTTAAGATGAAAAATGAAGACTCTATTAAAAACCATGTTTTTCTGCCCTACAAAGGAAGGTCTTATAGCTTTTCTATATTGAGAAAAAAGATTTGAGTAGACAAATTGCAGCTAAGTTGGTCCTTTAAGTCCTGTTTCTAAAGGGGTTCTTAAGCCTCATCTGCACTCCTAGCTTTCTTATACATCAGACATTCATCTCTACCTTCTATTCCTTGAGCTAAAGCATTCCTTGTTTTACCTAACTAATTCAATGTGGGATTTTGTAATTACAACCAGAAGTACTGATATAATTTCCAAGGAAGATCAATAATTTTCAGATCATGAAGAGAAGGAATGTTACATAATAATTATGGTGTATATAAAAAAAGTTCTTGGGCAAGATTTGTGTCTAGAACTGACCCCAACTTTTACTTAATAAAATTATTTATGTAAACTATATTTCAGGGGTTAAATAATGCTGCAGAGCTTCTAATGGTTAAGTGTGACATGTATCGGTAGAGACAATTTTATTCATTTTATAATGTGATTACATCAAATAGAGGATATTAAACCATTACTCTTTATTCCAGCTGACCAAAAACTTTGTAAAATTTCTATATGCAGATTAGTACAAACTTAGTTGGATGACCACTAAGTAAAAATATAAATGCAAAATTAAAAATGGAGAGATTTGAGTTGCTTATTTCCCTTTTTTAATTTTATAAAAAAATGTTTGGCCAATTCTCCAACTAGGGATCGAACCACGCCCTCTGCATTAGAAGTGCAGAGTCCACAGGACAAGCAGGGAAGTCCCTCGAGCTGCTTACCTCTTTTGCAGAGCAAGTTCTGTGATATCTCCCCCTGCTTTTTGTTGTTGTTGTTATTTAGAATCATTTGCAGCTAACATGCAACAAACACTGAAGATGGAACTCACAATCAAGTGGAAGAAAGTAACAGTGAAACCCAAACACCACAGAGAGAGAGAGATGAGAGAATACCCACTTATCAGGGTTATGTTGTTAATATAAAAGAATTCAGATCCAAGAATGTATCTTTTTGGAATGAGAAGGTCATCACAGTATACTAGGTGTAGGTAAAGCCTTTCTCCATCCCAGTTCATTCTTCATGTTTGTGCTGATTTGGAATCCTTTATTTTTGTTCTTGTCTTTTGCTTCCTCTTCTCTATCTTCCTCAGCTCTCTACAGATCCACTGATTTCCCATATGAAGATTCAGCATCCCAACTTTCCTGAATTAATCCCAGTTGAACTAGAATATATTTCGATAGCAGCCATAACACCCTCTCCTTAATTCCCACTGAATCCAATGGGGCTACGAAGAATTGTTATGGTCTTAGACTTATTATTAAGGGTCCAGGCATTACTCTCTCCTATGCATTGCTTGCTGCTAATTTCTGTAAACTAGAAATAATGCTATATACTCCATGGAGTCACCGTGATGATTAATTTTTAAAATGGAGAGAAAATAGTTAGGCAAATAACTCTCATAATATTAATATATCTATAGTTTTTATATTTGTTAGTGATATTCATACTTCATATTATTTCTTTGCCATATTAACTATTTGCAGGCATTATCTTCAAAGGCTAAGTGATGGGTACCTCTGTCTCATCCAAATTCATGACCAGTTTTCAGAATTATTGCTCTTTCAGTATTCCCCCATCTGAGTTCATTAGTTCAACAATTCATTTATCCAAGCTAATGTTTTTCAAAAAGAAGCAGGACAAAGAAGGCTTACATTGAAGATAAGAAGTGAAGCATGGAGATAGTAGAGATGACTCAGCCAGTTCAGCCTCAAGAGAGATGGAGGTAACAGAGTGGTCATATACAAATATGATAATAAGGACATGAGTCTTTATTCCTGAAATGGGATGAGAAAGACTGAAGGAAAGAGGTCAGAGTATCTTGCTAGTTTTTCCAAACTATAATCATAACCCCTGCTCTTAAGAAGTATGTATATAAAAGAGAAGACTGGCACATAAATATACAATGAAATAAGGGTCCTAAGTGTTATGTAGGTAAATATTTATGACCAGATATTATATGTGAAACACAGTGACACATCAGTGTGCAAAAACTGACTCTTGTCATGTGTGCTGAGTTGTGTTCGACTCTTTGGGACCCCAGGGACTATAGCCAACCACACTCCTCTGTCCGTGGGATTTCTTGGCAAAAATACTAGAGTGAGTTGCCATTCCTCCAGGGGATCTTCCCGAGCCAGGAATCGAACTCACGCCTCCCACTGCTCCTTGCATTACAGGCAGATTCTTTACCTGCTGAGCCGTTGGGAAAGCAGATTCTAACCTGTGCACAAAATCTAATCTGGTACATATTCATTCATCTCAGCTTTCAGTGACATCATAATGCTACAAATCAGGTCCTTTTTCCTTTTTTTCTAACCTGTTTGTTTGCTTTTTTTTTTAAAATACTTACCAGAAAAACACAACTTAAGTCATTTAAACCTGATTTAATGTTCAAATCAAATTCACCTTATTTTTTTAATATCATACTTAACCCCATGATGTAGATACTATTACTATCTCTTTTTCACAGATGCATTGCTTTAAAGTTTGTGTAACTTACCCAAGGAAGTTAGTGGTCATATCAAATTTTGAATTCAATCTAACTCCAGAATCTGCAACTCTGAACATGACACAGCCCACAAAGGGCTATGTATGGAGATGGTACCTTTTATCAAAAGGTTTCACAAAACCGCTGTTCAGTTCTCTGAACGGAGAAGGAATGGACTGCAAAGATATGGGGAAGCACAGAAGCTGGATGTTCTAGCTCTGATTTTGCCCTAAATGAGAGAGGGAAAGGAGCCAAGAAAGATTTTGATCCTTTCACACTGCTAAGATTGACCTGCTTTTAGCTTATCTCCAGTTACATTTTTATGAATTAAAAAAAAAAAAAAAAAATCTCCTCACTAACTGCAAACTGTCCAAGCCAGTATCTTAAGTTATTTTTCTTCCAAATATCCAAGCCAGTATCTTAAGTTATTTTTAACACCTTTCTTTCCTTTAGAAATGTGACCCAATTAATTGGTGTGATTGAATTAATCAATAAATATGAGTTCTACTTTAAAAATACATCCAGAGTCTGACCGCTATTAATCAACCTTCAATACTATCACCCTCCCCCAAACTATCTTTATTTCTGCCTGCAGTAGTTTTTTTTGTTGTTGTTGTTGTTAGTTTCTTTGATTTCATTCTTGTCCTGTAGAAACGACTTCACAAAACATCCAGTGAAGTAAAATCATTATTTCTCTGCTTAAAACTCAGCAATGGCATTCTGTCTCACTCAGAATAAAGTCTTAAGTATGTATCATACTTGTGTTTCAGCAGAACCACATTGGCTGAGCTATTTGACACTGAACATCATGAGAAGAGAGAATTACTTCTACAGAACTGGGGCTGGAGTCAGAAGAAGTCTAGGACTCTGCGAAGGTATCCTGGGAATGGACAGATCCAAGTAAATCTATGGTAGGCAAAACTCAACCTCAACCTCAGAAGGCTGATCTATAGATAGAATACATTACACCATAGAGTTGTCTAGATCAAGGTGGAAGAGTGTTGAATATTCATATCTACTATTACATACCATTAATTATTATTTAAGAGCTCTGCCTAGAGGGACAGAAGTTCCAAGCTAATCCCCACCCTATTTGTGTAAGTTGAATAAACTCAACATCGTGAAGACATTCATGTAGAGGTGTAGGTTCTGGGTGTTGGAATCAGAGTATTATGGAATTTGTAAAGTGATCGTAGTAAATGTGTAGGAAGCACAGTGTCTGCTATAATTCCCAGTTTCAGGGTAAGATCCATTCAATCCTCACACTAAATTCAATGTACTGATTCTTCAGGTGGTGCCTGGTAACATTTTAAAAATATAAATAATACTTGAAAGATTCAAAGTTAAGCTACAACCAGCCAACACTGCTAAAGTTAGCCCTGAGGCTTAGGTGATATACAACATTTATCTCCTTTCACTCACCCTTGGCCAACACTTCCAAAGCCCTGGATTAAGTGGTGGGGCGATGCAGATCTTTATACCTCAAGTGACTGAGCCTTTGGTACTGTGCCCCTGTTTGACTCTGATCTTTCCATGGTTAAAACAGACCTGAGATCTCTAAGGACACCGTAATATATCTCCAGAGGTTCAGCTAAACTGCTTTCTGCCTCTTTGTGTGAAAGCAGTTCTACTTCCTCATAATGGTCAGAGTCAATTACCACTGCCAGTATGGTAACTTTCTTGTCTGCTGGTCTACTGGAATGAGGAGCCCAACACGGCCAGGTAGACATCATAATTTTTGAACTGTAGACCTGCCAAGTTTAAAAGGGCTTCCCTCATAGCTCAGTTGGTAAAGAATCTGCCTGCAATGCAGGAGACCCTGGGTCGGGAAGATCCGCTAGAGAAGGGATAGGCTACCACTCTAGTATTCTTAGGCTTCCCTTGTGGCTCAGCTGATAAAGAATCCACCTGCAATGTGGGAGACCTGGGTTTGATCCCTGGATTGGTAAGATCCCCTGGAGAGGGGAAAGGCTACCCACTCCAGTATTCTGGCCTGGAGAATTCCATGGGCTATACAGATATCATAATTTGAGAACTGTAGACCTGACAAGTTTAAAACTGAAAGGACAGAAGGCACACATTCTCTAAATGAGTCACTAGGAGTGTTGACAAGAGCAGGGGTGGGGTCCCTTCTACTTTCATCCTATCATTTCTGGTTTAGGTATTCTTATTATCAGAGACTCAGGACAAAACTGGATAAAGGTATAAACCATATCTGAAAGGATCCTGCAACAAAGCAAGGTAGTATTTATAAGCTGAAACTTTTGTTATGCCTTTGAGTGACCGTTGCAACATTGTATCAGACTAGCAGGCTGTGAGTGCTACAGAAAATGGTAGAGCTAGTGATCCTTTGAGACATGCTCAACATTACAATTATTTTAGGACTTCCCTGGCAGTCCAGTGGTTAAGACTTTGTGCTTCTAATGCATGGGGTGTGGGTTCTATTCCTGGTTGGGGAACTAAGACCCCACGTGCAGCACAGAGTGGCCTATATATATATATATATATATATATATATAATAGCTTTTATCAAAACTGTATCCTTTGGTGTGAAGAAATATTATATAAGATAAACTGAAAGTCACTCAGATGTGTCCTACTCTTTGTGACCCCATGGACTATACAGATCATGGAATTCTCCAGGCCAGAATACTGGAGTGGGTAGCCATTCCCTTCTCCAGGGAATCTTCCCAACCCAGGGATCAAACCCAGGTCTCCCATATTGCAGACAGATTGTTTACCAGCTGAGCCATCAGGGAACCCCAATATTATATAAGATAAAATGCCAGTAAATCAGACACACTGTACATCTTTAAAACTAACCAAAACATTAATGGCAGGAAATGAAAACACATATCAGCATATCTGTCAGTTACTCTCCATTCTAGAGTGGATGGGGCCTGCAATGCAGGTATAATCCACCTGCTACCAAGTGGCTGATGGATCTTGAGTACTGATAACATATCAAGAGCCCAGCATCACATTTTGTTGACAAGTTGGATATTTAGCAGTGATAGTAGCTATATCTGGAATTCCCTGGTAGCTCAGTTGGTAAAAAATCTGCCTACAATGCAGGAGTGAAAGTGAGAGTGAAAGTTAAGTCGCTCAGTCGTGTCTGACTCTCTCTGACCCCATGGACTGTAGCCCACCAGGCTCCTCCGTCCATGGGATTCTCTAGGCAAGAATACTGGAGTGGATTGCCATTTCCTTCTCCAGGGGATCTTCCTGACCCAGGGATCGAATCCAGGTCTCCTGCATTAGAGGCAGACACTTTAACCTCTGAGCCACCAGGGAAGCCTGGGTTCAAATCCCATATCAAGATGATCCCTTGGAGAAGGAAATGGCAACCCACTCCAGTATTCTTGCCTGGAGTATCCTCATGGACTGAGGAGTCTGGTGGCCTATAGTCCATGGGGTCACAAGAGTCAGATACAACATAGCGACAAACCACCACCACCTCCAGTAGCTGCACCAAATTTGTCAGAATAAGTCCATGTTACTGCATTCATCTATCAACTCTTTCATGGCTAGTCCATTTTCGGGTCTGTTATGTGAACAATGCCAAAAATGAGTGCTGAGGGTATCTGTCATACCCAACTAAGTCATTCTGTTCATCTGCTGGCTTAGTACCCCCTATGTAATGCATTCTGTCTGGTTTGCATTAATGTGGTGTACAAAAATCTGCACACAGTCTGATGACTCCCATGGATCCAACCATATGCGTTTGAGCTAGACTTTCTGTTTCAAGTCTTGCTCTTTCCAAGCCACTGATCACCCAGCCAAGCCTTTTACCACCAGTCAGGGATCTGAGTATGTCTCTTATCACAGGCCACTTCTTTCTCTATGTGAGATAGAAGACAAGATGGAATACAGAAATTCTGTCTTTTGGGAAGATTTTTTTCTTGCCACTGTCTTTCAGTACCCATTATGCACAGGGCTGTGATATGGCAGGAATGCCCAGACCATCAGGATCTCCTTAGACTATATCATGACATAGAAGGAGAGTTCAAATTACACTGATAAAGACTGGACTGGATATTAGTTACTGTGTGCCATCATTATAGGGCTTCCCAGATGGCTCAGTGGTGAAGAATCTGCCTGCCAATGCAGCAGACATGGGTTTGATCCCTAGGTTGGGAAGATCCCATGGAGAAGGGAATGGCTATCCACTGCACTATTCTTACCTGGAGAATTCCATGGACAGAGGAGCCTAGTTAGCTACAGTCCATGGGATCACAGAGTCTGGACATGACTGAGCATACATACATGCCCTCGATACAAGCATATTTATCCCAATTAAAAACTCAAGGCTAAGCACCTGCATGATTGCAGCAGCCTCTCAGTTCCCTAGGGCTGGGCTCAGCCCAGCAGAGGCTGCATCCAGATACCAGGAATTCACTGGCATTCCTTCCTGGAAGCCAGGCCTGGGTACTAGACCCTGAGAGCAGCTCCTGGCCCCTTAGGATTTCTGGCCTCCACCCTGCTGGGCCATCCCCAGCCTCGGGGAGGACCTGAGAAAAGGCATACGGACAAGGCCCAGGTCCTCCCAGGCCAGGCTGCAGAGAGCGGTCAGGCTGGAGACCCACTTATCCCTGGTTGCAAGGTGTAGGTGGGTCCCCCGCTCACCATCATCCTCAGGGATGACATCAACTGGCCTTATGGCATAGAGTTCCAGGCCGTGTTGCAGTGCCTGCAGCCAATAGCAGAGAACACCTATGAGTATTTCACCAAGATCACCTCGAGTCTGAGAGTGGCATCAACTGGGTCAGAGTGGTGGCTCTGCCAGGCTTTGGGTACTGCCTGGCCCTGCATGTCTACCACCCCGGCCTGACCAGCTTCCTTGGCCAGATGACCTGCTTTGTGGCCAACTTCCTGTTGCATCACTGCATTGCTGGGTTGACTGAGCAGAGGGGTGGCTTGGTAACAGCCCCTGTCAAGAACATAGTGATAGTTCTCACTGTATTTTGTTTGGGCCAGTTTGTGGTAGGAAGATTCTTCAAGTCATGACTCCTATAGGGGCGCTTTGGAATAGGATTTGGACTTTGGCCCAGACCTCTCCCTTCACCTCCTCTCCTGCAGGCCTCCCCGTACCCACCCACCCTGCCTTAAAAGCGCTGGAAGCTTCAGTAACTGGGCAATCCAGTTTTGGAGGGCCCCTGCCCAGGAGTCCACCAGACTGCCAGGATGCCCCACCATTGCATGGTGCTAATGGGCCCCCTCTCAGGGAGGGACTGTGGACTCCTCCCTTAGCTCTCTGGGACCCTCTCAGCCCTGTCTGCTGGCTGTGGTGGACATTGATAACTTGGGAAAGCAAGAGGCTGGGAACCACTTCTCCCCAAGGAGTGGTTAAGGGTTGTAGCTTTTTATAATTATCCTTCGGAGGGCATCCGCCATTCCCTCCACTCTGCCTAAAGCCCAGACATCTGGGGTGTGGGGGTTAGTAGCTCTATTCTTCTCCCGAATTCAGCAGTTCTGGAAGGCAGAACTTGAAAGCTGGGCCTAGAGCCCAGTTCCTGGCTCTTCCTAAGCACCATGTCCCCCAGGAACAGGACTGGTGGGGGTGGGGATGAGGTACTGCTCGGCTCTCCCCACCAGCCCCTGTTCCCATTCCCTGCCCCCTGCCCACCACCACCATGGCCCGTATTGCCTTTGCAGTTGGACTCTCAGAGATTCGGGGGGGGGGGTGCAGTGAGTGTGGAGCGGGTACAGACCAGAGCTCAGCACCTGCCAAGCCTGCCTCCTATGGTCCTCATGCCCTCCCTTCCTCTCCCCTGCTATCATTTGATCCCACCCAGTGAAGCACAGCGAAGCTCACCACACCCCCATCACCCCCGATAAGGAAGGCAGGTGTCTTGGATGAGTGGAGTGCTGAGGCCCTCACATCACCTGGACTACAGGGTTTAGGACTGTGGTTTGTTGTTATCAGGGAAAGCAGGGTGGAGAGTGCATCTTGAAGTTTCTGAGTGAGAGAAGGGCTGTTAACACCGCTAGTACCCTAAGGTTGGGAGTATCCCCTGTGGCCTGGGCACAGTGTAATCTGGGGGTATGCATAGGGGAACTGTGAATACTTGAACTCTGCCCCCAACCTCTACTCTCTGAACCCCACACCTGCCTGAGCCCCTCCTGATGGTGGGGTACAAGTGCCTCATCTAACTTGCACAGCTGCGGGATTCAGAGGTCAGAGGAGAGGAGCTCTTGATTAAATGCAGGGAGGGGATGCAGATGGAGACAGCCGGCCACCTCCCACACCCTGAGTGTGTCTGAAAATAAACTGCAATCCCCCCCCAAAACAAACCAGTCTCAGGGTTGGAGAGGAGGAATGACCACAAGATAAGACTGTGTTTTCTCTAGAATTGGACAAGGATCTTATTTACCACCTGACATTCTACTACAATGGGTGGGCACAAGGGGATTTGGGGTTCTTGGTAACCAACAACTTTGAGAAATTCTGCATGTTCACCTTATCGTAATGGACACAGATCCCTTTGAGTAAGGTTGGGTGAATTCCTATTGCATTTCAGGAGTCTTCTTCAAATGCACCTGTATCTTTTTCAGTCAAGTTAAGGTCTGGAAACTGGGTGGAAAATAATGATTTTCCACTGGGGTTGTTAATATCAGTTTATCTGCCTTCAATCTTTCTTGATTATATATATTAAGTTACACTTAACTGGTTCTCCATATATCTGGTTCTTAGGGAGGGTGTGATGTATTAGCCATCACGATAGATCCCGGTGGGTCAGAGTCAACTGGTTTTCATTTCAACCTCACTACCTGTAATGTTAGATATACTCACACTGTGTCTGACGGTTAAATGCTTCCACCTGGCTTCTGCTGTTCTGTAAACCTATCATTCCTATAACAAGAGCTCAGGTTCACAACATTTCCTATCATTAATGTCATCTTTCAATGGATAGCTATCATTCTACCACTGAGTTTCCATATCTCTGGTTCCTCTCTAAGTGCTTTTCTTAGTGAAAGAAGTGTCTCTTGGGCCCTTTGAAGAAATGTAGCTACTTAGTCGGTTGTTTGAGCTTATACAATAGATATATTCGTGTATATCTACCTCTGTGAGTACTTTTGATCCTTCCTCAATATTCTGCCAAATGTCAGTTCTACCATCTCTGGGCACTTTAATGTGGATCATTATTATTTCCAGCTTTCTAAGAGCCAACTCAACAATGTATCAAGACCAAACCCTTGCTAAGATGTTGAATCTGAATCACAAGCAAGAAACCCTAGTATCATTCAATCCACCCATGCCAGCTTTATATATGACTCACTTTGTCTATTACCTTCAAGTCCTAGTCAAGTTTTCTTGATTCTAGTTGCCTTATACCTTCTAGGTCTTATTGTTCTGTTGGTGAATAACTCCTATCCTCCCTTAGTAGAGTCAGTAATTCCCAGTTGGACCATCCTAGGACTTGACCTTAGTTATTGGTGTTCAGTGAGGAGGCGTACTTCTAGGGGAGATTTCAGCATGACTGTGGCCTTTCCTGGTGGCTCAATGGTGAAGAAACCACCTGTAATGCAGGAGAGGCAGGAGACATGAGAGGCTGATCCCTGGGTTGGGAAGATCCCCTGGAGGAGAGCAGTACCAACTGCAGTATCCTTGCTGGGAAAATCCCATGGACAGAGGAGCCTGGTGGGCTATGGTCTGTGGGGTTGCAAAGAGTGGGACATGACTGAAGCAATAGCACGCATGCAGCATGACCACAGGCAAAGAGATGCTTCTGCACTGTCTTTAGGAAAGGAAATGTTGCTATCCTCAAGCAATAGTAAGTAAGCCACTTCTGAAGACACAGAAGATGCAAGGTTATCTTGGGTTCAACATATTCAAGTACATTCACTCAAATATTTCCATAACATTTCATAGGATCCCACTTTCTCTCTAACTTTAGAGACTTGCCAAGGCTGTGACTTCATCACTCTTTGTATCTCTATTATATTTACTCTCAAGTCTGGGCCTAATCAGCGTGGTCTACTCTGGCTACAGGTGATGAGAGTCGCTATTAGTGATGCCATGGAAGGCTTTTCACTTTCATAACATGTCCTTGGTTGTCATTGACTGACCTGAGCTTGTCATTTGCTTTCCTTTTCATAACTGACACCCAGCAAAAAAGCAACCAATTCCACATTTCTAAAAATAACAGTTTCCCCTATATTACTTAAATGTTAGAGATATTGCCTAAGGCAATACACCCTCTTCCTCCTTCTTCCCATCCCAGTTCGCCAGATGGAACATTTTGGTAACTGTAAGGCAGTGTTGGGAAACAATACAAGGGGAATCAATGGAAACAGGGAGAGGATTTATTTTTGGAGGCTCCAAAATCACTTCAGATGGTGACTGCAGCCATGAAGTTAAAAGATTCTTGATCCATGGAAGAAAAGCTATGACCAACCTAAAAAGCATATTCAAAAGCAGAAACATTACTTTGCTGACAAAGGTCTGTCTAGTCAAAGCTATGACTTTGGCTACATGAGTAGTCAAAGCTACATGACTTTTTCCAGTGGTCATGTATGGAAGTGAGAGTTGGACTATAAAGAAAGCTGAGCACAGAAGAATTGATGCTTTTGAACTGTGGTATTGGAGAAGACTAGTGAGAGTCCCTTGGACTGCAAGGAGATCCAATCAGTCCATCCTAAAGGAAATCAGTCCTGAATATTCACTGGAAAGACTTATACTGAAGCTGAAACTCCAGTAATTTGGACACCTGATGCGAAGAGCTGACTCCTTGGAAAAGACCCTGATGCTGGGAAAGATTGAGGGCAGGAGAAGGGGACAACAGAGGATGGAATGGTTGGATGACATCACCAGCTTGATGGACATGAGTATGAGCAAGCTCCAGGAGTTGGTGATGAACAGGGAAGCCTGCCATGCTGCAGTCCATGGGGTCTCCAAGAGTCAGACGCTGCTGAGCAACTGAACTGATCTGAACTGAAGGCAGTGTTGCACCAGGAGTTACCATCCATCTAATTTTCACCCGTAATTACTATCTGGCTGATAAGTGACCTCACTCCAGAATTCTGTTCTGGCCATCTATTTTCTAAACCACCTTTGTTAACAACTATATTATATCGAACTTGCCAGAATCATGTTCTGAGACAAGGTTTGTGTGAAATGGAGTTACTAGAAATAATTCACCGAAAAAAAAATTGATGCAAAGGTAGTAGAATAAGACTTGGAAAGAATGGACATTGAGCAAGAGTGTGATAGCAAGAACATTCTCACAGGTACCTAATTGGTTACCTAATTGTTACAAAATTGCTACCTAAAAAACTACCAGAACTCTATGACTTGAAACAATGCCCAAGGTCTGTAGGTTCAAAACCAGGCAGGTTTAGCTGAGTTCTCTGCATAATGGATCACAAGACTAAAATATAAGTGTTAGTCAGGCTGAACTCTCATGTAAAGACTCTTGGGAAGAAGCAGCTTCAAAGTGCATACATGTACGGGGACTTCTCTCATGGTTCAGTAGTTAAAAATCCACCTTGCAATGCAGGGGACGTGGGTTTGATACTTGTCTGGGGAGCTAAGATCCCACATGCTGCCGAGCGACTAAGTGCCATAATTTCTGAGCCCATGCCCTACCACGAGAAAATTCATGTGCCTCAGTGAAAGATCCTGCATGACACAGCTAAGATTCTGCACGTCATAACTAAGACTTGATGCAGCCAAATAAATTTTTTTTTTAATTCACGCAGGTACTTAGAAGAATGTAGTTCCCTGAAACTGTAGAACTGAAATCCGTTTCCTTTATCGACTGTTGACCAGCAGTCTCCCAGCTCCTAAGATCTGCTCAACAGTCTTTTTTTTTTTTTTTTTTTTTTGCTCAACAGTCTTTTCATACCGCCTCCTCTATCTTCAAGGTCAGCAATGACCCTTGGAATCTTTCATAGGTTTCTCATCTCTGACTTTCCCTTCTGCTTCCAGTGTGGTTATATAAGGGTCCCCTATTATACAAGAACTTAGTTCCTATGTGATTGTTGAGGCTAGTTGATAAAAGGTTCTCTGTAACACAGGGCATTTGTCTTTCTTTTGGTTTATGGAGACTGATTATTCATTCAAACACATTCTAGGTCCTTGACCATCAGAGATGAATGCCTATGTCTATGAACTGTCATAACTCAAATTAAATCTGACATGCCCACAAGGTAGTTGAAGTTAATATCTCTTTATAATAAGGTCAACTGATTAGGAAATTTAATGAAATCTGATAAGTCCCCTTGCCAAGTAACAGAACAAGTCACAAGAGTAACACTATAGAGCAGAGATCATGACACCACCTCAGAATTCTACTATGGTTTGCTACAGAATTCCCTTTAGTAAATCAATATTTTGTCTGTAAAATTAAGAAAATAATACTATCAAACTCACTGGATTTTTGAAAGGTTAAAAGAAAAACTTATTTTACAGTACTTAGTAAAGTGCTTGGCACATAGGGTGTTCGTGCTCAGTCATGTCCAACTCTTTGCGAACCCATGGACTGTAGCCCACCAAGTCCTCTATCCATGGGGTTCTTGAGGCAAGAATACTAGAATAAGTGGCCATTTTCCTCCTCCAGGGAGTCTTCCTGACCCAGGGATCAAACCTGTATCTCATGCAATTGCAGGCAAATTCTTTAAGATGTAACAATTCATTTAGCTAATGAACTAAAGGTTCTGGTAGCTTGTCTCTTGCATCTGTATAGTCAAAGCTATCGTTTATCCAGTAGTCATGTACAGATGTAAGAGCTGGACCATAAGGAGGCTGAGCACCGAAGAATTGATGCTTTTGAACTGTGGTGCTGCAGAAGACTTGAGAGTCCCTTGGACTTCAAGGAGATCAACAGTCAATCCTAAAGGAAATCAATCCTGAATAATCACTGGAAGGACTCATGCTAAAGCTGCGGTTCCAATACTTTGGCCACCTGATGTGAAGAGCCGACTCATTGGAAAAGACATGATGCTGGGAAGGATTGAGGACAGGTGAAGAAGGGGGAAACAGAGGATGAGATGGTTGGATGGTGTCACTGACTCAATAGATATGAGTTTAAACAAACTCTGGGAGATGGTGAAGGACAGGGAAGCTTGGCGTGCTGCAGTCTATAGAGTCACAAAGAGTCGGACACAGCTTAGCAACTAAACAACAACAGCTGGTCTCTAAAGATGGACCTCAAAGAACCAAACCTCCTGATACTCATGCCCCTGGATAGTTTCCTTCACTTGAATCTGGGCTGACTCTTGTGGTTCACTTGTAATAAATAGCATGTGACAGAAAGAATACTGTCTGATTTCTGGGTCATAAAAACTCTCAGAGTTTCTATCTTGGTCTCTCAGAACTCATGTTCTAGGAAGGGCCAGCTTCCTGAGGATGCCGTGTTCTGTGGCTACCCAGGTTATCCACGTGAGGAGGTGTCATGGAGAGAAAGATGCCCACGTGGCCCTAAGTTGGCCCATTTCAGAAAGACGATATGCATGGGACGGAGGAAGAGTTCTTGTATTTCCCTTTGAGCCTTCAAAAGAATCCAGACCCTGCCAACATCTGACTGAAGCCTCATGGGAAACTTAGAGAAACAATAAAGTTGACAGTAGGGTCTGCCCTCATGGCTCAGGGATAAAGAATCCACCTGTCAATGCAGGAGACACGGGTTCAATCCCTGATCCAGGAAGATCCCACATGCCCCAGAGCAGCTAAGCCTGTACACCACAACTATTGAGCCTGTGCCAAGAGCCTGTGTTCTGCCACACGAGACGCCGAGGCAGTGAGAACTTGCAACCACAGAAAAGCCCAAGCAGCAAAAAAGACCCAGCACAGGCAAAAATAAACGAGTAAATAAATAAAATTATATTTAAAACCAGATAAAATATTAGTATATAAAAAGGGTGACCGTAAATTGTTGCTTCAATAAGTTTCTTACAGTTAGTTACACAAACAAGAATGGAATTCCAAGCAAGATACTAAATTCAATTTTCATTGAGGATTTCCTTACTAGCCTTTCCCTAGATCCTACAAGTTTTTGAGGCTAGTTGATATAAAGGCTTTCTGTGATGTATCCTATGGGTCTCCCAATTGGTTTATGAAGCCTTATTTTTCACTGGAACCTACTCCAATTCCTTGATTGTCTATAATAAATGCCTATGTCTATGCACAGTCAAAACCCAAATGAAATCTGACATACATCCAGTGTAGTTGGAGTTAATTTCTCCTCCCTTGGCTCCTACTTATTACAGAAAGAACTGCTCATTTAAGTGTTTTCAAGCTACATGTTCCTGTAGTTGGAAGTTATCACATGTTGATAGTTATCTTCGCTGACATTCACTAGCCTTGATATGCCAGGGAATTTTAAATGGAACTGAGAAACAAAGGCAATACAGTTATGCAGACACTAGAATGTGAAATAACACTCCAGTGACTTAAAGAAATGGAATCGATGCAGCCCTGCCCTAATAAAATATGAAGGCTTTCCAGCCTCAGATTCTATTATCTTCGGTGATACTCCTGTTGTCTGTCTTTTAAAAGTGCAGATGCAATCCAGTTAGAAAAATGTCACAGCTCTCCTATAAAAACAGCATGCTCCACACTCACAGCAATAAAGATTGCCTCCATCATTGAATATCGTTGTCTTTGGTCCCTGGCACTGAGCAAATTCCCCGAAAATCTCACAATCCGTTTGTTTGACAAGTGGGCTGATCTCGGCCACAACAGCAGCAAGTATCTTCTTTAACTTTGGTAACTTGCCAAAATTAAATAAAGGAAGTGATCCAAGAAGAGCAATAAACAACAGAGCTGCTAGGATGCTAGTCGAGGAGCCTAGCTTGGCATCTGTGTCCAGCGGAGCGCCTGTATATGCTATTGTCAGGGGTATATTGATGATAAATGACAGAGAGGTCATTATTTCCCTGAACTCAATTGCCAGCCTCCTCATTCTTATAAGCACAGTCATGCCTGACAGACACTTAAAGATATTTGTGACTGTCTAGGAACATGAAGGCGGCAGCTCTAAGCTTCCTGGGCAGAAATGTGCTCTGAAGGAAACAAGAGAATTACCCAAAAGCCCAAGACTTCAAAACTTCTGACAGAGCCATAAGAGGGACTGCTTTCATATAAATGCATGACCCTCAAACTAAGGGCGGGTATTGTTTAATAAGCTTCTTTACAGCAAAATCATTAGCAGCAGAGAGACTGTAAATCTAGCTAAGTTAGAAATCCATACATTTCCTAATAAAGGAAATGTTTTTCCTTGATTTTTTCCCCCATTATATATAATTAGATCAGTCCTTAAAAAAAAAAAGAAAAGAAAACAGTCATAATGGATGTGCATACCTGGAGGAATTTAATGAAATGAGTCGAGAAATAACCGTAGAACTAGAAGGGGCTCTAGAATTTTACCATTTTTGTTCTATTATTTTAGAATTCTCTGTGTGACACCAGCACAGACACCGAGAGTTACCCAAAGCAGCACCACTTATCTGTGATGGGATTTGACCAGAATTCCCTGCCTCTGGGTACTTGACTTGGCCCATTGTTCCTCCAGGATGCTGGATCCATCACAGATACTGCTCTCTTAAACACAGGCTGCTTCTAGTTAAGGTCATTTTTGTGTGGCCAAAGACCTGGGCACTGGCTGCGACAGGAGAGGAGGAGGAAGCAGAGCTCAGTGTCCTACATTTGTTGAGCTTTAGGGAAAGCAGAGCAAGCAGGAGAAAACTGCTCATGTTCGAATAAGGATCTTAGGTATTAAGGATTATTGACAAGGGGTCGTATAGAATCGTAAAGTTAAAAGATTAGACTATTGCGTATTTCACAGAATCACCCCATCTTCCATCCCAAAGACTAAGTCATGTCATTTCTCCCTCTTCCCTGTTTGTTCATCCTTTTATCCTCCCTAATGAATACTTTGTTGTTGTTGTTATTGTTTTATAACACAGCAATGTTCTCAGCTAAGTCTTTGCTTTCCCAGAATGCCTTGTTGCTTACAGATGTGGGGAGTGGAGAAGGCTTGAAAGAGAACAAATGTGGTATATCCAGGCTGAGATCTAGCTTAAGTCATAGGAGAAGGGAGGAAGGCTTCTAGCAGTATCTTTCCAGGTCAAGGAGGGGGCTGGTATAACCATTTTGTCTCTCCTCTTCATCTTAACTAAAGAATGTGTGTGAAAGCTGGAGCTGCAGCAGCCACCTTGCAATCATAAAGTTGCATAGTTCATTCCTTGAATTATACGCACCAACTCCCTATTTTGAGCTTACTTGTTATGCCATAAAAAGGAACTTCTTTGTTTAAAATATGTTTAGACAACATTGGGTTTTCTAGTACTTCAGTGGAGAGCATTATGAACTAATACACTCTTTCAAGATGCCATCATTATCTGTCCATGTTTCTTCGTATCCTGGTCATTTTGAAATGAAGTATCTCGTTTCCTTGTGTGGAATGTGTTGTTCTATCTTAATGATCAACTATAGTTTTTCTTCTTGATTCCTCCCTCAAACTTTCCAAGAGTTACTATTTCTACCACCTTAACTGACCTCATAGCTGTTTGTACCCACAGTTATTAAATACTTTTTGCACATGCATGCCAAGTCATGTCTGACTCTGCGACACTATGGACTATAGCCTGCCAGGCTTCTTTGTCCATGGGATTCTCCAGGCAAGAATACATTTCCTTCTTCAGGGGATCTTCCCAACCCAGGGATCGAACTCCAGTCTCTGCATTGACAGGCAGGTTCTTTTCCACCAGCACCACCTGAGAAGCCCCAGATAATTTCTATGTGTTAGCAGTAATTCTGTATATAACCTGCATATCCCCATTCAGGTTACACAGACACTGAGATTGTATTAGCATTCATATTCATTTGCTTCCTCAGTTCCATTTATATTCATGATCCTGCAAAGACAATTCACCCATTTCTCAAATACTGTGGACATGGTGAATGAAAGGATGAATCCCTGCCTCCCGGTACTGCTCTCCCAACCTCAAGTCTCTACTGCTGACCTTTTCTATCTTCTGGGCATTTGTTGGATCTGATAAGTTTCTTGTCTCCCTTTCTATCTGCCACAACGTCTCCCTCCTCTTGAGAGAATGAGGTCTTGCTTTGGGTACAAAATCTAGGGCAGCCCAAAGCTGCCAAACCAATAACATGACAGAATCATGTGATGCTCTCAAGTTTCTCTAGGCTGCAGCTCAGATTCATCCCCCAGGTCCATGCAGAAGACCAGGGTCTCCTCCATGACCCTCCTCTCTCTTCTCTTTATCTCTGTGCCTGTGTGCTAAGTTGCTTCAGTCATGTCTAACTTTTTGCAACCCTGTGGACTATAACCCACTAGGCTCCTCTGTCCATGGGATTTTCCAGGCAAGAATACTGGAACAGGTTGCCATTCCCTTTTCCACGGAATCTTCCCAACCCAAGGGTTAAACTCACATCTCTTATATCTCCTGCATTGAGAGGTGGGTTCTTTACCACCGAGCTACCCAAAAAGCCCCCTTTCCCTGTAACTCAAACACTAACCTTTCGTCCTCTTTGCTGCTTCTAAAGAATGACTACCTGGTGCAGTGTTCATGGATCACACATTTTACCCCCAAGAAGGCTGTGATTCCCAGGCTGATGTCAGCTGGACTTAATTGTGATGCTTTGTCTTTCCTACAAGGTTTTCCCTGGCAGCTCAGATGGTAAAGAATCCACCTGTAATGCAGAAGACCTGGGTTTGATCCCTGGGTAACCCATGGCAACCCACTCCAGTATTCTTGCCTGGAGAAGCCCCATGGACAGAGTAGCCTGGTGGGCTACAGTCTGTGGGGGTCACAAAGAGTTGATACGACTGAGCAGCTAAGCACACACAAGGCTTTAAATTCTCCTAGGACTGGGCAGTTTTAGATTCCTTTTTCTGTTCACTTGTTTCTGTTTATTTTTCTCTCTCTAACACTGCACAGCATCTGACAAACAGTGTGTCCTTGAATAATATTTAATGAATAAATGAGGCAAAAAAAAAAAATGCTAAATGACAATGTCCAAATCTGTTGACCTAGACAGTGGCGGAGCCAGCGCTAGAAGAAGTTTCTTTGATTTCTAATCCTATACTTAGTCATTGCTTTGGATGGGCTTAAATGAGAGCTTGGAGCATAAGGAAAATAAACTAATACACTGTTAGGAATGAGTGTTTTTTTTCAGGAGAGAAAGCATATCTCTTGCTGCTGCTGCTGCTGCTAAGTCGCTTCAGTCGTGTCTGACTCTGTGCGACCCCATAGACGGCAGCCCACCAGGCTCCCCCGTCCCTGGGATTCTCCAGGCAAGAACCATTTCCTTCTCCAATGCATAAAAGTGAAAAGTGAAAGTGAAGTCGTTCAGTCATGTCCAACTCTTAGCGATCCCATGGACTACAGCCTACCAGGCTCCTCCAACCATGAGATTTTCCAGGCAAGCATACTGGAATGGGGTGCCATTGCCTTCTCCAAAAGCATATCTCTTACTTGCAATTAAATAAAGGACATATACTTTGACAAAGTGGGAATTATCATTTCCCAGTGATTATTTATACCCTATCTCAGAGTCCTAGCAGGCCACATGCCCTGAAAGTCCATGAATAATCCTAGAAAGTACAGTGAAGTTCAGATCTACTTCTGTTAAGGAATTTACACAGTCCAAAGATGGTCAGTGGTCCACTAGTTATATTGGGGGAAAAACAAACGTGTCAGATTAGTGCACGTGAAAAAGAATGTCTCATATGTATACAAGCAACACCCCCCCCCAACACACACACCCACACACGTATTGCTTCCTATAAACATATCTCAGCAAACTCAGAAAATGGAGCAAAGGGAACTCACAGAAGCAAAAAGACAGCAATCAATACTTGAGTTGCCCTGGCAACTGGTGAAGGGGAAGAAAGCTACTGCCAAGTGATTCGTATGATAGCAATAGTCTTCGAGAGAGTCCTACGGTAGCACCATTAGCCATCTGGCTTTAGAAACAGGAGAGCAGAGCAGTGCCAGGGCACAACATTATTTTATTCATGCTTCTGTCTCCCCAGTCCAGGCTTCTGACCCAAACTGATACAGATCCAGTTTGCTTTTAAGACAAAAGTTACATAGGATGTATTAAGGTAGGGGAAACAGGAATTATTTTTCTTTTTCTATTATCTGTAGTTTTACAATGAAGTTTGCATCAGCTAGCTCAGGCTGTTATAACAAACACCACAAGCTAGTATGGATTATGGAGAAGTACTCTTACCTGGAAAATCCCATGGATGGAGGAGCCTGGCAGGCTACAGTCCATGGGGTCGCTAAGAGTTGGACACTACTGAGCGACTTCACTTTCCCTTTCCACTTTCATGCATTGGAGAAGGAAATGGCAACCCACTCCAGTGTTCTTGCCTGGAAAATCTCAGGGACGGGGGAGCCTGGTGGGCTGCCATCTGTGGGGCCGCACAGAGTCGGACACTACTGAAGCGACTTAGCAGCAGGAGTATGGATTAAATCACAGAAATTTATTTTCTTAGTTCTCGAGACTGGAAGTCCCAGATCAAGGTAGTGGTAGATGTGGTCCATTGTGAGAGCTCTCTTCCTGGCTTGCAGACAACCCCCTTCTTCCTGCATTCTCACATGGACTTACCTCTGCAGCATGTGGAGAGAGAGAGAGCTCTTCCTCTTATTATAAGACCAGAAATCATATTAGATTAGAGACCAACCCAAATGATCTTATTTAACCTTAGTTGTTTGGCGTGCTGCAGTCCATAGGATCAGAAAGAGTCAGACATGACTTAGCAACTGGACAACAGTAATCTCCTAAAGGTCTTACCTTTGATTACAGTCATAGTGGGAGCTAGAGCTTTAATATGTGATCTGTGGGAAGGCTTTGAAGAGGCAGCATGATTCAGTTCCTATCAAGATGGTATACAAAATACATCTTTTTCTAAAACGTGTGCACGCGTACTAAGTTGCTTCTGTCGTGTCCAACTCTTTGCAACCCTATGGACTGTAGCCCACCAGGCTCCTCTGTCTATGGGATTCTCCAGGCAAGAATACTGGAGTGGGTTGCCATGCCCTCCTCCAGGGGATCTTCCTGACCCAGGGATCAAACCCAAGTCTCTTGCATTGCTAGACAGATTCTTTAATGTCTGAGCCACTGGGGAAGCCTAAAACACAAACCTGACCAAAAAGAGACATATTTCTTGGGCTTAGTAAATAGGTATGATTGGACAGAAATAAATAGTATGACTAAATTGCTATTCAGAGTATTCTAACTAGATAGCATTATTAAACACAATGAGGTACAAACCTACAGCTCCACTGGTCACTTTAATAATTCTTTTTCTATGTGTAAAATAAGTATAATGTGAATTTCTTTGTAGAGTGAGAAAATTATAAACCGGGTAATGCAATTAAGATTCACCCTGAAATTATGGGTAATTACTTAAAGTTTGGAGATGATTAAAATCTAAAAACATGTGCTTTCTTACCTCCAGGGTTGTCCTTTTAGAATTATTTTTCTGATTATACACTTTTGTTCTCCTGTAGATAAGGCTCTGAGTTGGTGACATTATTTGCTTACTCATATGTACTGTAATTAATCTCTACAGAGTAATGACACTAGTCTTGTGCTTGACTTTATAGAAAAAAATGGGATTAACCATGTAGGGTCCAAGTGTTAGTATATCCACTGAACCTATCTACGTCCTTGTTTGCTTCAAACTTACTATGTACTAATAGTTATCTTCTACCAAGTGTCCCTGCATTTATAGCTTGCCTCCAACATGTATGTCAGTGGCTTAAACTAAAAAATTATAAACAGGACTTCCTTGGTGGTCCAGTGGTTAAGAATCTGTCTGCCATTGCAGGGAACACTGGTTTGATCCCTGGTCCAGGAAGATTCCATGCGCTGCAAGGCAGCTAAGCCTGTGTGCCACAACTACGGAAGCGAGCAAGCCCAAGAACCTGTGCTCCTCAACAAGAGAAGCCCAAACACAAAGCTAGAGAGGAGACCTTACTCGCCACAACCAGAGAAAACCAATGTGCAACAATGAAGACCCAACACAGCCATAAATAAACAAATACCTTTTTAAAAATGATAAACAAACTGCTTAAAATATCCTCATGAATCTGCATTGGCTGGACCGTACACTGCCTCTAACCACATCTCAAGCCGTACACATCCTTGTGTTCTCTGATAATGGCATCATCATTACTGGACCCAAGTGGAGACAATATGACAACTTTTAAAACAAGAGAATTCAGAAGGTCTCAGTAAGTGAACTATTTATAAATATACGATTAAAACCATACCCCCAAAGTGCTGCTGTCCTTAGGACCAAAGACATTGTGAGACAAGAGAATTTATGAAAACTGGAAAGAGAGATCTCATTAGAAAAGACTTGAGAGAAACCCAGACCTTTTGTGAAAAGACATCGGCTGAGGTAACCCCACAGAGAGGGAGTCAGAAAAATGAATATATTGACTTCTTTATCCTCCCTTTAGTCTGTTTGTTTTTGGTTAGAGATCCCCACTGGCCAAAAACTAAAAAAGTATGAAGCAGAGATAAGGGAATCCACTGTTGGAGCCTATCAGATCATTTCCCCACGTGGGGGGCACTAGTGGTAAAGAAATTGCTTGCCAATGTAGGAGACTTAAGAGATGCGGGTTTGATCTCTGGGTCAGGAAGATCCCCTGGAGGAGGGCCTGGCAGTCCACTCCGGTATTCTTGCCTGGAGAATCCCATGGACAGAGGAGCCTGGCAGGTTGCAGTCCATGGGGTCGCAAAGAGTCGGACACGACTGAAGTGATTTAGCATGGCATTCAGATAAACTCCTCAGGCAGAAAGCTGGATGGTGAAGAGTATTTTGGAGGAACAAGTAGAAATATCCAACAAATAGGGTATCTCTGGAAAAGGTCAATCCTCATCCCAATTCCCAAGAAGGGTAGTACCAAAAAATATGCTAACCATCGGACAATTGCACTCATCTCCCATGCTAGTAAAGCCATGCTTAAAATCTTACATGCTAGGCTTCAGCATTATGCTAACCAAGAGCTTCCAGATGTCCAAGCTGGGTTTAGAAAAGGCAGAAGAACCAGAAATCACATTGCCAACTTTCCAGGAAAACATCTACCTCTGTATCATCAACTATGGTAAAGCCTTTGAGTGTGTGGATCATAACAAACAGGGGAAAGCTCTTAAAGAGATGAGAATACCTGTCCATCTTACCTGTCTCCTGAGAAACCTGTATGTGGGTCAAGAAGCACCGGTTAGAACCCTGTACAGAATAACTGATTGGTTTAAGATTGAGAAAGGAGTATGACAGGGCTGTCTGCTGTCACCCTGTTTGTTTAACCTATATACCAAGCACATCATGAAAAATGCTGGGCTGGATGAGTTACAAGTTTGAATCGAGATAGGCGGGTGAAACATCAACAACCTCAGACATGCGGATGATACCACTCTAATGATAGAGAGTGAAGAAGAACTAAAGAGCCTCTTTATGGGGATGAAGGAGGAGAGTGAAAGAGCCAGTTTAAAACTAAATTTTAAAAATAAATAAATAAATAAGAAAATGGCAACTGACCCCATTACTTTATGGCACATAGAAGGGGAAAGGTGGAAGTAATGACAAATTTCCTCTTCTTGGGCTCTAAAATCACTGCAGCCATGAAATCAGAAGACGATTGCTTCTAGACAGTGTGTTGAAAAGCAGAGACATTACTCTGCCAACAAAGGTCAGTATAGTCAAGGCTGTGGTCTTCCCAGTGGTCACATNATGCTAGTAAGGCCATGCTTAAAATCTTACATGCTAGGCTTCAGCATTATGCTAACCAAGAGCTTCCAGATGTCCAAGCTGGGTTTAGAAAAGGCAGAAGAACCAGAAATCACATTGCCAACTTTCCAGGAAAACATCTACCTCTGTATCATCAACTATGGTAAAGCCTTTGAGTGTGTGGATCATAACAAACAGGGGAAAGCTCTTAAAGAGATGAGAATACCTGTCCATCTTACCTGTCTCCTGAGAAACCTGTATGTGGGTCAAGAAGCACCAGTTAGGACCCTGTACAGAATAACTGATTGGTTTAAGATTGAGAAAGGAGTATGACAGGGCTGTCTGCTGTCACCCTGTTTGTTTAACCTATATACCAAGCACATCATGAGAAATGCTGGGCTGGATGAGTTACAAGTTTGAATCGAGATAGGCGGGTGAAACATCAACAACCTCAGACATGCGGATGATACCACTCTAATGGTAGAGAGTGAAGAAGAACTAAAGAGCCTCCTTATGGGGATGAAGGAGGAGAGTGAAAGAGCCAGTTTAAAACTAAATTTTAAAAATAAATAAATAAATAAGAAAATGGCAACTGACCCCATTACTTTATGGCACATAGAAGGGGAAAGGTGGAAGTAATGACAAATTTCCTCTTCTTGGGCTCTAAAATCACTGCAGCCATGAAATCAGAAGACGATTGCTTCTAGACAGTGTGTTGAAAAGCAGAGACATTACTCTGCCAACAAAGGTCAGTATAGTCAAGGCTGTGGTCTTCCCAGTGGTCACATATGGTTGTGAGAGCTGGACCATAAAGAAGGCAGAATGCCAAAGAATTGGTGCCTTCAAAGTTTGGTCCTGGAGAAGACTCCTGAGAGTCCCTTGGACAGTAGGGAGATCAAATCAGTCAATCTTAAGGGAAATCAACCCAGAATACTGCTTGGAAGGACAGATGCTGAAGTTGAAACTCCAGTATTTTGGTCATCCGATGTGAACAGCTGACTCAATGGAGAAGTCCCTGATGTTGGGAAAGATTGATGACAGAAGGAATCAAGGGCATCAGAGGATGAGATGGCTGGGTGGCATCACCAATGCAATGGGCATGAATTTGGGCAAACTTTGGGAGATGATGAGGGACAGAGAGTCCTGGCATGCTGCAGTCCATGGGTTTGCAGAGTTGGACATGACAGGCGAGTGAACAACAACAGCAGGGGATTTATATACTGTGTCTGTCATGATCTCTCCTGAGAAATGGTATTAGCATATGTAATTTCTTCTCCTTGAGTATTCTTCTCTTCTGTTCACTTGGCTAATTCCTAATATCTTTAGATATCAGCTTAGGAAGTCACTTCTTCAGTTAAACCTTCTTCATTTCTTTATTAGTCAGGATATGTTCAATTACGCTGTGATAATAAATTACACCAAAATCCTAATGCCTTAAAATTACATGGGTTTATTTCCTGTTTAACAAGGTCAACTTCATGGGCATTGCAATATATACAGTCACAAAAGGCCCCATGCTCAAGAGGACCAATATTTTGTCTAAGACTCTGCTGTAATCATTTTAATATTACTGATAAGATTTTTTAATTGTAAATTATACATAACTTGAATCTTGTCTTTTTATTTTTTATTTTTTGGGTTTGTTGTACTTTGCAGGATCCTAGTTCCCCTATCAGGGATTGAACTTTCACCCGGCAGTGAAAGCAGCAAGTCCTAACCACATGACCACCAGGGAATTCCCTGAATTTTGCATATTTATGTGCATAGTTCAATGGCAACCTGTTCCAGTATTCTTGCCTAGAAAATTCCACAGATGGAGGAGCCAAGCAGGCTACAGTCCATGGGATTGCTAAAGAGTCAGACATGACTGAGCATAGTGATGAGTTCAGTGGCATTCAGTAATTCACATTTGCATTCAGTTCAGTTCAGTTCAATCACTCAGTCGTGTCCGACTCTTTGTGACCCCATGAATCACAGCACGCCAGGCCTCCCTGTCCATCACCAACTCCTGGAGTTCACTCAGATTCACGTTCATCGAGTCCGTGATGCCATCCAGCCGTCTCATCCTCTGTCGTCCCCTTCTCCTCCTGCCCCCAGTCCCTCCCAGCATCAAAATATTTTCCAGTGAGTCAACTCTTCGCATGAGGTGGCCAAAGTACTGAAGTTTCAGCTTTAGCATCATTCCTTCCAAAGAAATCCCAGGGCTGATCTCCTTCAGAATGGACTGGTTGGATCTTAGGCCCTACAAATTGTGTAACTGGTCCTGCTCTCTAATGGCAGATGCCCATCATGGGAACATATTCTATCTTGTTGTTAGTTGTTTAGTCATAACTCATGCCCAATGTTTTTGTTACCCATGGACTCAAGCCCACCAGGCTCCTCTGTTCATGGGATTTCCCCAGGCAAGAATATTGGAGTGGGCTGCCATTTCCTTCTCCGGAGTATCTTCCCAACCCAGGGATGGAACCTGAGTCTCCTGCTTGTCAGGCAGGTTCTTTGCCACTGAGCTACCAGGGAAGCCGGTTGCTATATTAGTCAGGGATTGCCAGAAAAACAGCAACAATACAATACATAGATGATATAGATATATAGATACAGATATGAGAGATTTATTAAAGGAAATGGCTCATGTTGTTTTGGAAGCCAAGAAGTGCCATAATTTGTCATCTGCAGCTGGAGAAACAGTAATGCTGGTGGTAAAATTCAATACGAATCAGAAGTCTTGACAACCTGGAGGTCACTGGTGTAGTTCAAGTCTAAGCCGGAAGTCTGAAAACCGGAAGTACCAATAAACAAGAAAAGGAGAAACAGTGCCTCACCTCAAGCAGAGAAAGTGAATTCAGCTTCTGTCTACTTTTCTGTTCTCTTCAGGCCCTCAGTGGATTGGATGATACCCACTCACAGTGGTGGAGGCAATCTTCTTTACTCTATCTACTAATTCAAGTGATAACTTCATCCAGAAATACCCTCAGAGACACACTTCATTCAAAATGGTCTTTTACTAGCTATTAGGGCACCCCTTAGCCCAGGCAGGGCTTCCCTGGTGGTAAAGTATCTGGTAAAGTATCTGTCTGCAATGCAAGAGACCAGGGTTCAATCCCTGGGTCGGAAAGATTCCCTGAAGGGAATGGCTACCCACTCCAGGATTCTTGCCTGGAGAATTTCACAGACAGAGGAAGCTGGCAGGTTAGAATCTATGGGAACACAAAGAGTCGGACAGGCCAACCCACTTAAGTTGACATATAAAATTGTCAGAGCAACACAACAAACATAATTGAATTAAAAAATGAATTAGAAACTCCCACAATGGTTTATTCCAATGGTTTTCCATGTCACTAGTTTCAGGTTGCTTTATCCTTATACTAACCAGTAGATGACCACAAGCCACATCCACTATGTATATTGAAATTAAAAAAAAAATTTAGTTTCTCAGTCACACTAACATAATTCAAGAGCTCAAGAGCTACATATAGCTATATTGGATACAACACATTGGACACAACAAATATCAGACATTTTCATCATTGCAGGTCATTTTACTAGAAAACTGTTTTACACCAAAAGTTTAGACAATTCAAAAAATTCTGTTTATGTGGGCAATAACTATGGATACTTACTGTATTTGAAATTTAATTCATTGATAAAATATGTTAATATATTTAAAAATAACAATAGTAAACACTTTACATAACATTTTTGTTTATTGATAAAAAACTGTTAGATTTTCACATACACATCCATGTTTTTGTTGAGATATGTTGTTTTTGTTGCCTGT
>SJYQ01000560.1:163576-183646 GCA_006410935.1 Redunca redunca
ATATTTCTTTAAAATTATGCTTCTTTTTCATATATTGTAAGTATATATTTTATACATTTTAGGTACAGATGTAGTATACTTTAAAAGCCATGAAAATGCTAGGAAAAATTAGCACCATCAATATTGATTAAGATGAATTTAACTTTGGAGTATAATTACTTACACAAAAATGCCTGCACATTTATTGAAAATGTTTTAATCTCTTTTCTTAAGCTGTTGCTTTCCTCTTGTGCCTTTTCCAAGATGCTTCCATTTGCCTGTTTCATCTTTTTTATTAAACTAACAATTACCCATAAGCAACTACTCTCAAATCAGCTATGTTGGGGTATTCTCATCTATTGATTGCTTTCATCTACTATTATTCAAAATTAATCAAGTACATTTAAATTCCCTACTCCCACTATTTCACTTCAAGTTTCCTTACAACCTATCTCCTTTTACACTTAATGCCAGTGAAATTTCATGTAATGGTAATCCTCAATTTCTCTTTTGATTTTTTATATTTATCCATTTCTGACTACATTGAATTTCATCATTACTAACCAGCTGTTTTCCACACTTTAGTGCAACTCAGATCTGTGTTGTCTTATTGACAAATCATAAGCTATCTCTGTAAATCTTGTGTGATCCACTATTATTTTTACCAAAGTTCCAATTGAAGGAGAACCGAGTGAAAAGTGAATAAACTATCCTGTTGTAAGAGTTGGAAGTTAAAGGAGGGGAAGACAGTGAGTGTATTTTCATGCTTTCATTTTAGCCTAATGATTTGATACACAAAAGAAATATAGAAAAGCTAAGGAATATATTGCAAGCTTACTTGTTGCCTAAGTGCTCAGTATTGATATCAGTTAAGTACTTGAAACTCTATTAAAAATGGGGAGGATACAATGCAATTTCTCACTATGTATTTTTTCTTATCTCCACAGCATGTGCTTCCCAGTGGTAGCTGAGCTCATGGCTCAGTAGTAAAGAATTCGCCCGCCAAGGCAGGAGATATGAGTTCAATCCCTGGGTAGGGAAGATTCCCTGGAGAAGGAAACGGCAACCCACTCAAGTATTCTTACCTGGGAAATGCCGTAGACAGAAAAGCCTGGTGGGTTACAATTGATGGTACTGCAAAGAGTCAGATATAACTTAGTGACTAAGCAGCAACAGCATCATCTTCACAGAATACCTGGGATTCACAGGCGTCTTATGACTTGATATTGACTTTTAAAACCCATGGCAAGGCATGGTATGTATGCCTTGGGGGTCACTAATGTGGAGCCTAGGGATAGAATGAAGTGTTTCCAGGAAAGTACTTCTCAAAGTGAGTTCACATAGTACTAGTCTCACAAGATGCCTTGAACAGATTTGAAAAGGAGTCTAGTAGTAAAGAAATCTGTACATATTCAACTATAGAGTTTTCATTCTTTTATCTCTCTTCTTCATTTTATAAACACCTATTAAAATTTCATACACTATTTTGAGGAAAACTAGAATACTGGATAAAGTGATGGGGCAAAGGGGAGGTTAATGAAGCTAACACAAATTGTATTGCTTATGAATTTTTTGAAGAGCCTATCTTAGTGCCTCTTTCCCTTTAGTTCAGAAACATTCATCAAAAAGATACTTTTCTAGAGATCAGGGGCAGACTTCACAGGAGATACTAATCTATTTATGCAGGCAAAAGCTATTTCTGTTTTAATTACTCTGAATATTTAATTCTTAGCATAATATATCAACGCCTGCTTGCAAAAGGAAGGAATAAGGAAACGGGCAAAAACAAACAGACAAAAAAAATAACACTCCCCCCTCAAAAATAACAACTGGTTTGTCAGAAACAAATCATTCATAGTGGTTGTCTAGAAAAACATCATCTAAGAAAAAACTGACCAAAAAATGTTGTCTACTACCTAGAAGCTGAATCCACCAAGGCATTTTTTTTAGTGGCAAAGGGTATTCTGATCTAAGGGCTGTTACAAGAGCCTACAAATTGGACACTGACCTGAGCCAAAGGTGATTTATTTGAATTATAAAACAAAAGTATTTTTCCTTTATTAATTAAGAACATAATATATATATGTGTATATATATGTGTGTATATATATATATATTTCTTGTAGCTTGACAGCTGGAAGAAGAAAATGTATCTAGAAGCTGCAAAGGAATTCACTTTTATAGTTCTTTATAAATTAAATGCAGTCATACAAATGTTCTTCACCTGTCACTGGGATTCCTGACAGCTTTGAAACACTTTTGTGTATCAGATTCTTTTCCCTGGGCCTGGAAAAAACTCCTTCTGAGGGTGAAGGCCAAAACCAGATACTGAATTCATTCAGGTTAAAGAGTCCTCGAAATCCCCCCAGCCCACCCTGGGCTCCCCAGGTGATGCAGCAGTGAAAAATCCGTTTGCCAATGCAGGCGATGTAAGAGATGCAGGTTCGATCCCTGAGTCAGGAAAATCACCCAGAGTAGGAAATGGCAACCCACTCCCTTTTATTCTTGCCTGGAAAATTCCATGGACAGAGGAGCCTGGCAGGCTGCAGAAATCAGAGTTGCAAAGAGCTGGACTGGACAGAGCACACACCCACATCCAGCACCTTGCCCTTGCCCCTGACAGGCCCCACCCTTAGCAAGTATTTGTACTTCCCTTTTCTTTTGAATTCTTGTGACAGTTTTCTATTACTGAAGTTTTATTTCACATCTCTGCTATGAAGTGAAATTTAGCATGAACTCTGCTGATTTCTTCTTCAAAAGATAAAATACATTTTCACAAGTTGAGGGCATTAAATATTATTTGTTGTTTAAACACATACCATTAATATACCTTTTCTCTAGCTCATGTACAATAACTGAGAGGATAGTGTATTACTTAATAAATCTTTGATAACTTTTCACTTCTGCCATTTGTAGGAGCTTCCACAGCATACTCAGATTCAACAGAGCAATGATTGTTTTGTAGGTCCCTCCGTGGGTAAAGAACCTCCCTGAAATACAGGAGACCCTCGAGACATGGGTTTGATTGCTGGGTAGGGAAGATTCCTTGGAAGAGGGCATGGCAACCCACTCCAATATTCTTGTCTGGAGAATCCCATGGACAGAAGGAGCCTGGCAGGCTATATAGTCCACAGGTCACAAAGAGTCAGATGCAACTGAGCAAAGCACTATCATTTTCATATTGGTAACTGGTATATTTTGTCTTTATCCACATATATATTGCTATTGATGTAATATTAATTAATACTATTTATCATCTTATTGTTAACNACATCCATCATCTTAAAATGTTTTTCATGAATTATTCTAAAGCAATTAAAAAATACCCATTTTCTTCCAATTCTCACACTTAATTATATTTAAAAAGTAGTTATTTAGTAAAATAATTAAATATTAAAAATAATTTAAGTACTTTTGCAGCCTAAAACTTTATATTGTATCTATCTGAAGGACTTCATGGGTAGGGAAGATCAGATCGCTAAAGTAGTGTTCATAGAGTGGGATCTATAATTTCAAATGCTTTTAACATTCCTCATCAGTGACTTTTAGTCACTTGCTATACATCAACACCAATTTCTATTAATCACCACCCAATCCATAACCAAATGAGAAAGTAAGATTATGCATTTGGTCATAAGATATTAATGTAGAATTCTAAAAGTGACAAAATGGTCTGTTTTTGATTTGTCTACAAATCAAAGCAAGCAAGTCTGTTTTACATAAATGGCTTTTTTACAAATTTGAAATGTGAATATACTTTATTTTTTTTCCCAGTGAGTACACAATACACAATTCTTTGACAATACTATTAACCAATTTTATGCCAATTTCTTTTCTGATCTAACAACATCAAATGAAACACATTAAGGTTTTGGACGCTGTTTGGTGACTTAAACAAACTACAATTAAAAAAAAAATCCATCTATAAAACAAAGTATAAAAAGTCTACCCACGGCCACAAAATCCCTTATCTTGCAACACTTTAAAGTCACAATAAATGGTTTTGAAAAGTATGAGATCAGAAAAATTAGTAAATTGAACTTCGTTTAAAAAGTATGGTGTTTCATTTGAAGTACATATCCATAGAGAAGCAAAAGAAAAGTTAATTTCACCTCTAAGATAATGTGGAAAGACATGTTGCTTTACACCAATTCTTGTCAAGTAATTCTATAAATACAGTATACAGAAGCAGATGAACAAATCAGTGAATGTTATGGTTCTGCATATCTTTAATACTGACACACAATCACTTTCCAGTGGGGAAGATAAACCATAGTTTAGAGCTCCTTCGTATTATAATTAAGTTGTCAATGGGCAATTACATAACTTTGTTGAATAGAAATCTGGAGGTGTTCTATTAAACTCATACAAACTTTCAACTCAAAACCCATTGAAAGTATATTCAAATAGAGCAGTAGGCTATGACATAGAACACCATTTAATGTTTTGTTACCCCGAGAAAATCAGCTTGCAACGTTTTTACTTCCCTTTGATTACAGTTTATTGTAAATGCTGGTCTTCATTTTCCTATATTCGCCATTGAACTGGATTCAAATCCTGTGAAGAAATCAGTTGCTTTCATATCCCGGTACTTTCAATTCAGCCTGGCGGGGGGAACTGGATGGGTAGGGCCATTCTGCTTGCCTACACTGAGGCGTACATGATTTGGATACTGACTCGGCCGCTGCCCCCAGTGCAGACTATGTGTGTTAGGGATGGAGCTCTTCTCATGTGGGGCGTGATGACACAGCGTCTGCCTGTGAGGGCAAGATGAGATTACAGTCTCCTACCTACCTGCCTAGACTTCCTTCTGACAGCTTAGGCAGGCCTCTGTTTAGACCTGCGTTAAGAGTGAGTTCTGTGAATTTCCAATCATTTAACTGGCTTCCAAATGGAAAAATTCATGGTAGCTCTCATGACATTCTGATTTATACTTACTGGAAGTTTTTTACATATAGCAAGGTGACAAAGGCTTTGATTTTTGGTAGTCTTCCTGAATTCATGTGGGTAGCCACAGTATTTTTTTCAGGAGGAGAATATTTGGGGTGCAATACTAGCCAATTAATCTAAAACTAGACTTAATGGGGAATGTGATCTATTGTAAAAGAACATTCCAAGTAATCATAAGGCCTGACATACTCTAACCAAAACAGTTAATTTTTATGAACTGAAGGTATGATACTATGCCCTGGATTACTCCAGAAGTCACATAAACATACTCTGTTTTGAAATCTTTATTAGCCACATACACCTGCCAGGTACCAGGGGTAAAAGTCTATGTGTAGTATCTGTAATGAATTAAAGATTCAGGTTAACTTGGGTTATAGAGGAACATGAAGCATAAAGAAGGAACCAAAAAATGAACAAAACTTTGCATTTAAATAGAAAGAGATGAAGTAGGGGATTACATAAATAAAAAACTAAATTCCTCACATCCTACAGTTGCATATAGGTATGTATTCATTCTTCACAGAAACATCTCATCATCCCCAGTCTCTCTGTCCTAGAGAAATCAAACTGCATTAAAACTCAGGCACTGATGGTAGAAAGATGACAAAGGGAATAATAAGGGTGTCTCAGAATTCTTTTTCTCTTCAATGTAGAAATGAACTACATGGGACCAAGATGATGTAGGGGGCCCGTAAAGAACATTATGTTTCTCTACTCTTGCTTGTGTTGGTGCAGCCTTAGGGAACAGAAAAGATGGAAACCTTTAACTCGGTTCCTCCCTTTGCTATAACAGTATGATACACAGTTGGTGACTAAGCAATAATGCATGGAGTATGAATTGTCATTCAAACTGGCCCCATGTTTTAGAATTGATCTTAACCATCCTAGTGAATATTTTTCAAAGTACCAACTACTGAACATATCATAGGACAAACATGAGAAAGCATAACTAGAAATATAATTTACAATTGTGTAGGTAGCACACGGAAAAATGTCACAAGTGGGAATTTCAGGTAATTTCTCTTCTACTTTACTGATTGACTATACATGTACAGTAGCTAATATATATTTCAAAGTCATCTTCATTTGGATGATACATGACTGATGTTCAGGAACTTCTGGTTCTCAAAGTCATGAAAACAAATGAGGCAGGACACTGTTATTAATGTCCACTTATGAGGTTTGGTTTTATTTAAAAAGTGTATAAACATGCATTGTTCTTCTTTAAAATTATTCTTTTCGATTTACTCATTCAAAATGGGTCAAACATTTTTTAGTTGGTAGCCAATTTCTGAGAATGAACCATAAAAGATTTATTCCAATAAATCTACTTACTGTGAACTGAACATACTCTGAACACTGCTTTTTAAGCACTTACAATTTGGCTATACATTTGGTGGCATAAACTTCACTTCTTCATCAAATGAAACACAAAGTTGCAAATAGACTGCATTGTTTTTAAAAAGTCATGAATTTAAGTGATGCAGCTCTATCCTCTAGCATGTACTGTACATGTATTAGAAAGATGAAACAAGATATTGCAATAGAGTTTTTGTATTTGGAAGCAGCCCAAGTATGTCCTAATAATAAATTGCCTCTTTAACTATTTGCTAGATATTCTAGAGTTCATTTTGTTTCCTTGGGGAACTTCATATTATATTCTGACTTAATGAGTTAGAGAGATTAGTTATGGTAATTCAGACAATGCTTTTTTAAAAAACTGTAATATAAACACAGCTCTTGTGAAACACACTAATTTCCTTTTGCTTGTTGTAATTCTGAGACAGGTCAATTACAATGACAGGTAAAGTTGTTTCTAAACATAACTTTAATTTCCTTTTTTAAAAAGCAAGTTTAGTACATCATTGCTACCTGTATATTTTAATGCCTATTCAATTTTAGGATTTCAACCTCCTTCTTTTGACCCCTGTTCTTATCAATAGTACAAGCCACATAACTGCTTTTCTTTTCTTTTTTAGTATTGACCCAGTCCCTGATGTTCAAAGAAGACTTAGCCAACATCACTGTTCCTTTGCATCTTCCTATTTCTACACCCCAACTGAAACCCCCCTAATGTCATTGGTTACAACCAGCATTATCCAACCTAGCTTACAGTACAGAAACTCCCTTCACATTCAGTCTTTTTCTTCATGTCACGAGGAGTAGAGATTTGTGCTTATCACCAAATAAAATTGCAGTGCAAAATTTAAACATAAAAGTTACACAATTAAAAGTTAATATATGGCACCACAGCCTATTAATTCACATATAGTACAACAGACCAATAAGAACAGACAATAATATGAACAGAGCTAAAAAGAGTGAGCTTGCATAGCAATGCACAAAAGAAATTATATACAGAGGAAAATCCTTTTCTTCCTGGAGGGCGAGCTTTGTTTTCTTTCTTTTTTATATACTCCTGACAAGAAAGAGTTAAGGTGGGTGGTGTACTTAAGAGAAGAACACAAGTAAAATATCTGTGGGATATGTGTGGCTGTGTGTCTTTACATTGCATTTACAGTTCTTTTAATAGTACATAAATAAAGAAATTGTTCATTGCACTGTTTAGTGTTATCACTTCCATGAGTTCAGACCTGATGGTCTTTCAGAGCAGCTTTGCATGTCTCCTCTCAGTTACTCTGTGAAGAGATTAAAAAAAAAAAGAAAGAAGTTTGCTTTTAAATTAAGTATTCTGTGTCTTGATCAGCATAACAAAAAGCAAGGCAAACAGATAATAGACGAAGATGACATCTTGGATTTTCTGAGGTTGTGAATTTAAAAATTTTTGCTTATGGAAAGGGAAAGACCAAGAATATTGTAAAATTTGAGACTTAAAATCCAAGTAAATCATTTTTATATTTCTTATGAGCCTATAATTACTCCCATATAATAGTTACAGTAAAATCCAAGAAGTCCTGAATCAAATTAAAATGACAAACACATCTTAATTATAATCAGATTAGTAACAGGTAACAATAATAACTCCCATTAACTAAAATGAAAGAAATTTACAGTTATGAAAGTACTTTCAGCTTTCATTATCTCATGGCATTACCCAGTCTGAGCATCAGAGTAATGTGAGCCTAAGAGTAATGCAATGCTTTAGATAAGGGCATAGAGAGTCAGGAAGGCAGTTTCCTTTCTTTTCTCACATAACCAGAGAAGGTCGAGAAGATTGGAACTCAGGGCTATTCCTTCAGATATACTGAATTCAAGGAAGCAGTTGAAAATATAACACTGACACGGGTTAGTGAAATTGGTAACTTTCATGATGCAATGAACACAAAGAATTCAATGCTTTTTACTGTGTGTGACAAACTGTGACATCCTCTCTTTTTCTAGTATTTTATACTTAAAATGTAGTTGAATTATATTAACTACCAATGCCAGTTCTTTATCAAAAAGAGAAATTGATAAGTTACTGTAATCAAAGTACTACAAATTAACTAAAATCAATGATGAACTTTTTAAGGCTGACTTCCTAAATATATGAAATTAAAAAAATGAAGAGAAAGTAGGGGATGAAGAATTCCCAAGAAGGTTCTTTAAAACTACCAACGGTCCAATATTTCCCTATTGTGCTCAGTTAAACAGACAAAGAAAACTACAAAAAAACGATATTTAATTAACATGTAAATATTAAAATTAATTGCCTAACTTCTACAATTTCTGTACAGAAAAATCCAAGCTTGAGACAGAAGAAATGTTTATTTGACTGATAGAAACAGCAATGGCCTTTTATTATAACCAAACCTGCTCAAAATCAGAATTCAATTTTTTCTATAATTTCGAAATTTGTTTACTGTGGCAGTGTTTTTGATAAGATTCAGGACATACTTCAAAATATGGTAACTTAGCACACTGAATATCTTAGAGTGAGGGAGTTTGAAAAGAATAGCAGAAGCATAAAGAGCACCCTGACCTCTCCCATCTCACCCTTCCCTGAAGGATGACGATAAAATCCATGTGACAGATACCTGCCCTGTACCCAGAGGAGGGAAGATATTCTTGTCAAAACCTTCTTAAACTAACCCTTAGTTACTTCTTCACCCTTTACTACCCCCAGCCCAAACCTCTTTGTAAATTCTCACACATTTACTGTTTCTTTGTCTAATGGAGCAAAAAGTTTCCTGCTATGGTCCCTTCTTTGAGTCTTCATTCTCTTGTGAAGGCTCCCACATTCATGTAAAAATTCAATAAAATGTGTATGCTTTTCTTCTCCCTGTTAATCCCTCTCATCAGTGTGGTTTTCAGACCCAGTCAGATATTCTAAGAGGGTCAAGGGAAACATTTTTCTCCCTTACGCTATTGGTCCAGTTTTCTTTCTGAATCCCCACAGCCTTTCAAATGCCCTAAGGCACTTACATAATTCACCTGTGAACTGTCCTTGACTATTTGAGCCCATATATCCTATGTCAAGAAGGTCGCTGGCATTGCGTTGGTGGCTTCCCCTCAAAGCGTCGGCTTTCCTAGGTCCGGTGGATCCCTTAGAAGAAGCTGTTCCTGACGAGCTGTGACCCCCTGGAGATGGGAAACTGGGCTTGCTATAGGGCACCAACGTCTCCTCTGAAAAAAAGGGAACGCAATGGGTTTAGGTGAACAGCTGCACAGAGGCAAAACAAATTTAACTTTAAGCTCAAGTTAGGCTTTTTTATCATTTCATCACTCTTTAGTAAAATCAAGAAGAATTTAACAAGACCCAGATATTAAAGGAATTTCTATGTTGCAGGCAACATTTCCTACAACAGGAACTGAGGCAGGATTAAATTAAAAGAGATCTTGGGATACGTATATATTGTCATGTTTTATTTGCAAAATTTAAATTCATTATGAAAGATTTGCATATAAATGACTGTAATGTTTGACAAAATCTTTTCTGAAAATAATTTCTGGGTTCAACGCGGCTGAAATTTAATTTTTTCAATAAGATGGAAGGAACATGGTTTTTGTCTTAAATTATGGCAACATTTTCTCAATTTAGATAAAGATCTATATGTTAGTTAATAAACTAAGCTTCTTAAATTTCTATTGCTTCTTTGAATAGAAATACACTATTTGAAAAGCTGTTTATTTCCTTAAAAGAAAAAGAGAAATTCATNACGTTTTAGCTGGACAATCCAAAGAGCTCTTTGTGTCTTCTAAGTTGGCTGCTTGCTGTCTCTCCAGAGAGCTTCCTTTTCTCTCTGCTGAATTTTCCACGTTACCAGCATGCTGGCTCGAGCCTATCTGCTGCCTGAAACCCTGACCTGGAGGGGGATCTGGTGGTGGTGGAAGATCTAAAAATTTTGAATAATGTTTAGAATAAACTAAAATGTAATTAAAAAAATACAGGTTTTAATTCAAGATGAAGAAAAACGTCACCCTCCTAAAGGTATCACCCATATAAAATATATTTTGGAGAGGAAAGGTCAGTTATTTATATCTGAAATGGATATTATTGATCTCTTTGCTATCTTTTAATCACAGTGCCTTTGAAATAAAATCAACCGATTTTCTCCAACTATTGTACATGTTGAGTGTTTTCAATTGCACATGGAGGCTGATGTTCAAGGTGTAAAGGACAGTTTATGATTTCTCCATCTTTAATCCATTCTCCACTGCCACCTCCCTAAAGCAGAATACTAGGACACAAAACAACTAGAAATTCTAGCAGCTGGGTTAATAAAAGACCCTGGGAAGAATAAAGCTGCTCTGTCAATCTCCCTAGGAAATGTTGCCCTCGGGAAATTAAGAACTGTATGCTGTATCATACAAGCTTATGACTGCTCTTATTCGTGTATGTGGCACATTCAGCAACAGTCAAAGTGTTAAGCTAACATTTATTAAATGCAATTAACTTTCTGCCTGACAACCAATTCTAGCTGTTCGTTTCATGAGTTAGCTAATGAATTACAACTAATATATTATAATCTTCCAATGTGTTAATTTTAATAAGTAATAACCAATGTTCAGATTTTAGATAGAATATGCTTCATGGTGCTAGAGAAGACAATGCATCATGAAAAACTGAGATGTAGTGGAATAAATCATTTTTCATAAAATTTTATACATTAAATATATGAAACAATTAAAAGTTCAAATACCTATCTAATTTTTCATTTTTCTCTTATTAGCTTGTTAGACCATGGCACTTTTATAGTTTAAATGTCTTTAACTGTGAAATCATAGTTGCTTTTTTTCATATTTCTTTAAATATTATAGTTCTATTATATAATGTATACTGTTATACTAGTCCTATACTAATATTACTTTGCTGAAGATTTTGAGATCTTCTAAATATTCTAACATTCCCTTGGATTATTTCTTCCTCATTTTTCTGGAATGTTGTTGCAAACGTCTTTGTTCATCCTTAGAGTATCAACAGCTATATTTTTGTTCACCAAGATCAATTATCATGGACAATATGCATACTTGTATCATTAAGAGGATAATGTATATAACATAGATAATTATTTTCCACGCCATCTTAGCAATGGTACACTTGTTTCTAATAATATTGTTTATGAAATTCCAAAGGAGAAAGTATAAATTTCTTGTGTACACAAGATAGTTTCTTTAAGGAAGGCTAAGTCACTCCTTTAAAAGACTTTCTTAAGAAGCTTCATATTCTCCTTTATGAGCAAACTAATATTGACCTTCATTGAATTGACAATGAAAATCTCCTCAGGATTTACTTGGGGAGTTCCTACATTGGCGCAGCATTCCCAGTTCTTATGTACATCATCTTGTTAGATTATGAATTACTAATTATTGAAGGGAACTTGGTTTCTATCTGGGAGAACAGAGTTCCAATCGGAATATTTCTTCCAAAATGAAAAGCTAATCCAATATTGAGAGATCTGTTTGTTGAATAATTCACCAATGAGTTTGGTGCTTCCTCTATACTCAATACTGATTTCCTTCAGTTTGTATTATTATAAATGCAAATTAATTATTTTACTTGAGTTATTGGACTTAAGACTGCCAGTTGGGGAGAAATTATTACATTTGCTTCTAAAATAACATGTCTTTGTCATTGATTTTTATTCTCCATCAGAGCAGGTTAATTTTTAAAATGGCCAAAATGGCATCTCCTTATACTAGCTAAAATTCTGATTACTATTTAATTTAACCTGAAATTATACGGCTACATAATTAAGTAATATCCTTGGAGTTTGTATAGTCTAAGATAAAAGAACATTGAAAGCACACTGAAATAAACAAACTGGAATAAGAGATTAAGAATGGCTGTGGAAAAAATGAAAGAATGTAATCAAATATGTTTACTTAAATTAAATTTATTATTCATTTCTCTGTTGATTCTTTTCAACTAAATCAATTCACCAAAGAGACTCTTGCTGTCCTGCTGAGAATTTGCAATTGTCAGGCACAACAATCCAGTGATATGTGTGTCATTATAATACTCTTTTTTAGTTAAGAAAAATAGGCATAAAGAAATCAAAATATCTCCAGCCTGGGTCTCTCCTTCCATGAACTCCAGATTCATCTTAAGTAAATCCATGTTGGAGAGTTTGGCTTTGATGTTTAGTAAGCATCTCAAATTTCATACCTGGAAACTGAGCTCTAGAACTTCCTGTGCAAAATGTTTCCTCCCTAATGTTCCTCAACTCAGTTATTACAAGCTGGTCATAAGACAAGCAATCTTTGGCTTCTCTGCTTTATACCTTTACTAATTTCATTAACCTGTGGGCTCTGCCTCTGTATTTAGAATTCAACCTTTCTCGTTGCTTCCACTGATTCTAGCTTGGCATGGATCTCAACCACCTATTCCCTACATTACTTATATAGTTTCTATGTGATTCCACACAGAATCACATTCAGGCTATCAACATAGCATCCAGAATGATTTGCTTTTTAATAAAAACATAAGGAAAATCTGTAACTTCCCTGCCTTATGCACACACTCTCTCTCTCTCACACACACACACACACATGCGTGCACACACCATTACTGTTTTCTCAAAGAGCCAATGTCCTTACAGAGGCTTATAGGGTCTTCAGAAAAATGGTCCTCACTTACCTGTCTGACTTCACACTCATTTTGTTGCCCTCTCTGCTTCAGCTACAGTCCATGGGGTCACAGACACGACTGAATGACTGAGCACGCACACGCTTCAGTCACACTGTTCCTCTTCCTTTTAATTAAATACTTCAGGATTCTACTCGCTGTTCTCATTTCCTGGAATGACTTTTCCTCAGATATAAGCATTGTTCTTTCTCTTGTAACCTTCCAATCTTTTCTCAAATGTCATCTTCTTGGTAACGCCTCCCCTGAGCACTCTACATTAAAAATATCTCCTGCATGTCTCTATTTCTCAACTTCCTTCCTATGTTTTGTTTTCTCCATGAAATCACCATCTTGTATACCTTTATTTTTCACTTTTTTATATATGTTGGTCTTTATCTATCTTCTCTCACTAGAATGTAAGCCACAGGAGGCCAGGGGATTTTGTCTGTATAGTTCCCACTGTGCCTGTCATTTGGTAGGAGCTTAATAAATATTTGAATGAACAGATTTATTAATGAATAGATTAATGAATAGAATAATGACTAATTTGTTCCATGGTCAAAGTTATTTGATGGCAGAGCTGAGAAAGAGCCCTTTCTCTGAAGAGACATTAGGATGAGGGAAGGATGGGCTGGAAGGTGATGATTTAGGGAAAAAGGGCTGACCAGAGAACTACCTCTCTTGCCTCCTTTGTCCAGCATTGGTCAATGTATTTGCTTTAAAGGATATTCTTTGGCTTATGCAAATAGAATAGATGATTTGCACTGAACAATGCCTACTTAGGTGAGACTTTATCCAAGGGGAAAGAACATTTCTTAGTATGTGTGTGTGTTTTTGCCTAGTCTTTGAAACAGAGACTGATACTGCCTACAATAATAATATTCCTGCTCCAGTAGTTAATTTGATGCCATGTGACAGAGTTCCTGTCCATGAAGAAATGAATGTACCACCTGCAGGCCTAGCCATCATCTTATCTGGTCGCTCACTTGTGCCCAACTCTTGCAACCCCATGGTCCACTAGGTTCCTCTGTCCATGGGATCTTCCAAGCAAGAATACTGGAGTGGGTTGCTAGTTCCTTGTCCAGGGCATCTTTCCAACCAAGCATTCGAACCTGGGTCTCCCACATTGCAGGCAGATTCTTTACCATCTGAGCCACTGACTAGCCATAGAACATTCCAGATAATCCTTATGTTCTGTCTTCCCTCACTCAGAAACCAGGAAGGTCCCATCTTGGAAATAACAGGATATCAATATTTAAGAAGCAAACATCTTTACACTACAACTTCGAGGAGAGCCACCTGACCTTTATAAATCACTGTGTCTGTGAGAAATAAACTCTTACCATGCTAAGCCACTGAGGGGATAGAAGCTGTTTGGTACAGCAGCCATCAATATTTACCCTGATTAATATATTCATAAATACTGTTGTAAAATCTATAATGCAAAAATTTTTACTGTAAAAGATCTCTACATTAACTGCTACTAAACTTCCCCAAAAGAACAGTTTGATTTTACATACAAATCATATGAACTTATTATTGATGCATGGATTCATACCATATAAAAACTATGGCATAAACATCTGTGGTAAAATAACAGTATTCTTAAAGATAACCTGTAGAGTGTGATCCAAAATAAATCTTCTTTATCATACCTAAAATGTCTTTGGATCAAACACTTGTGAACCAAAATATGCTTTGCAATATCAGTACTTTCAGAATGTATCTACTAATGACACATAATCCGAAATCTTTTTTGGAATGCTAGTAAATTTGAAACTTTAGGAACCTATTTGTTTTTTAGAAATATAAGCAATATATCAATCATGCTTTAAACTAGGAGGTAGATTACTTTAACTAGACATTCTGAAGAAAGCTTGCAAGGAAAATGTTTTAGGGAGAAAGAAAAGAGCTATTTTATTGATTTATATTTTATATCGTCCACATATTCTGGATATGATCTTCAAACATTTTGGAAAAGCCACAAAAAAATCATATAGTCCCTGGATATTTCCCTCTCTTCATGACATTCAAAGCAGGAAAATCACACAAAATTATTAATGCTGAGATTTGTAATAGAACATCAGTAAGTAGTCCATTGTATTTAGAAGGAATAAGACCAACACTATAGACTGCTTCAAGTGCTCAACTAATCTTCAGATCATTGGGGACAGAAAGAAGGTGGTACACATTTTTGCTCACCACAGGATATCCACATATAGAGAATCAAAATCTTGATTGTACCCTAACCCTTGTATTCCACAGAAACACTTTCCAATGAAAGCAAAGGAAGCAGGAAAGATAAGTAAACCTGAAGGCTTTTAGACAAGTTATTTTGGGCTTTTAAAGTCTTCTTAGCATTAAAAAATGACAAGAGAACGCACAATGGAGACTGCCAGCTAAAGACCTACCCTCAAACCAATAAAGAGCAAATACTTCCTTTCCAAGGAAGCCTCATCGGGTCCTATAATGCTAAGTCTAAGAGACTGAGATGAGTGCCAAGAACTCAGGTACAGCTTCTCAAAGCTAACTGCATATTAGGTTCTCCAGTGGAACTTTAAAAATATTCATGACTGGTTTTCACCCCAGAACAATTAAATCAGAATCTCCAGGGTGTATTTTAAGAGTTTCCCAGGTGGTTCTAAAGTGCAGCCTGCCTAGGTTCATTCTTTTGATGTTTGGTAGACGACGGGGGAGCCTGGTGGGCTGCCGTCTATGGGGTCGCACAGAGTCGGACACGACTGAAGCGACCTAGCAGCAGCAGCAGCAGTGCTATCTCAGGAAAAAGTTTGTGTGCTTAGCAGAGATAGTGTAGAAAAGGGGGAAAAAATTTACCTTTGGGTCTGACATTATAGTGGGCTCTTTACATATATCATCTTACATATTCCTTAGGATAAAACTTCAGTATAAATACTTTTTTCCCCCTATATTTAAACATATGACAATTAAGTTGAAAACAGAGTTGATGAACTATTCATTATTGAAAAAGGATGCCTTCCAATAATATTTTGTTTCCTGAAACTAGCAGTATTTAAGCAAATACTCAAAGATTGGAGGCTGTATATAATTGAAAAAAATGAAATAAATCAGCAAGCTATGGGCCAAAGTAAGCCATTGTTTTGTCAATGAAGTTTTACTGGAAATCAGTTATATCCATTCATTTACTTTTTTCTATAGCTGCACAGATACTACAATGAGAGCGTTAAGTAGTCTTGATAGAGATTGTTTGGCTTGGCTAAAGCAAAACATATTTACTATCTGGACTTCTCAGAAAAAGTTTACTGACCCACCAACCAGATGATCTATGACATATTTTTAGCCCCCAAATTCATGAAGTTTAAAAATTCATAAACTTGAAATCACAGTCTTTTTCAAAAGTTAAATACCATCTAAGATATCTTAATTCAGCTTCAAAACTGATTCGACAACATAGCGACTGCACATCCTACTTATGTTTTTTCTTAATTTTAAAAAGGAATGGTCGTTAGAAAGCACTAAGGGAGAAATGCCAGAACAGCAGAAAAATCAACATTGTCAAGGAGGATGGCATATATTTCTTGGGGTTGGATAATTAGGAATAAATCCAGATTGTTAAAGAAAAGGGGGTGGTTTAGTGAAACAAGACCACACTGCCAGGTGTTCAGCCTGGTCACATAGCAAGGTGATACCTGATCTACCTTCGTGTCTTTAAGCTACGTTAATGACTTCACAGAACATGTCTCTTCAGTTAGGAGACCAGAGAGAAGGAAACAAACCTACCATCGGTCACCGCTTCCCTTCGGTGAGGCAATGCTGGTTGCGGGTCCACTCGCCCGCCCTTGTGTTTTTTAGTGGGCCGAGGCCTCTGACTTTGACTCAGGGCTGCACTGGTGTTACTGTCAGTAGAAAAGGGGCTGGTTGGTCGAGGTCTTTGAGAGGAGGTAAAGGCTTTACCTAGAAAGTAAACAAAGGGAACGAGACATAGAGAATGTTATTATAAGGCACTGATTCTGTCTTGTATTTCTGCTCTAACACTAACTTCTAAAGCTGCCTGGAGATGTCATTTGAAGATACAAAATACTGGTCCATCTCCATAGAAAAAAATACGGCCTCTTGCATTTTTTTGGTCCAGTTTTTATAACCAATATACTACCTACTGAAAAATGCAAACAAATGAATATGAAACAAGTCCACCACCAATCAATATTTCTTGATTATGTTTTTATTTAACCTTGGCAATCTTGGTGACATTTTCATAGATATATGCAAATTTGTGCAGCTTTTACTCCTTAAAATTAAGAAAGCTTTTTCTGAAATGAATTATGTGCTGTTTTGTTTAATAGAATTTCACCCTTGGAATCTTACGAACTTTCTTTGAGGGCAGAAAAATTTCCTGTAGTAATTACATTTTAAATTTTACATGAAAGGTCTGCTCAGACACATATATTAAATTGACCTTACCACCCATACACATACACAATGAATTCTACTTCTTTTAGCAGAAACTCAATAACATTACTGTATAGTATAGGATAAATAGCAGTTTAAAATCACCTTGTAAAATCACCAAAGTGCAATAGGTGTTTTCTGATGAATAGTACTCTATCTGAGCAGACTCCAAATTCTTATTGAAAAATGAAATGTGCTGTGTCCTTTTCTTGTAGCTTAGTGTAATATGTCGGGAAATATATTCTGGCAAAAGGTTAACTAATAAATTTTCAACATCTTATGGGTTTAATAATATGTTTATTATGGCCTGAGAAGGTCTGTGCATGTTTTCATTTCATTCAAAATTATTGTATATAGTTACACTTTAAGTCCATGTGACATGATACTGCTTAATGTTTTGTTAGCTATTAGCATACATGCAAGAAACATACTTATGCCTTCTAATTTATTAGTTTCCTTTCACTTTCTTACTGCTCTGCTTATAGCTATGCCACAAAAAGCACTCAGGCAACATAAAGTTTCTAACTTAGGCCTTTTAAAGCAAGAAAACTCAAATAACTGTTATAGTACAACATATTTTAGTTCAGATGCTATATGAAAAATAAACCTCTGCAATGCCTGGGGAATCTTCCTTACTTTGTAGATACCTAGTGCATACTCAAAAGAGATAGTATAATGTTATATGCTGGTATAATTCAAAGAAAGTTCCCAAGACTCATTTTTATAACCTGAGAGTTCAGTGAAGGGTCAAAGTCATTTATCTTTACCTTAATACTTGAATACTATTAAGATTTCAAAAATGCATGTAGCATTTCATTAGTTTGTTTTGTAAGGTAGCTCAGTTTAATTCTTATACCAGAGTTTTCTGCTATGTGCATTTAAGACGTACACATAGTCATGAATTAATAATAGAATCATGCCAAAGCTATTTTGTTCAGTAAAACGAATGATTACTGAATGATGTTCAGTAAAAATTACTGATCTATTAATACAGTGAATCACACATTTATTTTTGAGTTAATAATAAAAAACCTGGACAATTACATAATTGGTCTTTTATATTATTTTCAGAAACCCAAATTAAATTGTGCTACAGAACAATACACAAGTAATCATCATTTTATTCAACTGGCCAATGCAGTGGGTGTATTTTTAATTAGCATCCTTTAAAACAAATGATAAATTATTGGATTAAAATCTTAACAGCCAAACAACTACTAAGACCATCAGCCATTTGAACTGTTAGACTGACAGCCTCAGACCCATTCCCCCCATGCTGAGAAAGCCTTCCCAGAAAATGCATTTGCAGAAAGAAATGGGGCAAAGGAAAGTAATGGAGATAAAAGCTGAACAATGTTAATCACTGGGTACATTATTGATTGTGTGAGAATTTTGCAAAGTGTGAGTTATTGAAAATTTAATGGCAATCTTAGTTGCAGCTTGGCTGTAATAGAAGAACGAAGCAGATTCCAGTTAATCAGTAGAGCTTAGAAGGGAAAGGGGAATAAAGGATGGAAGGCTGTGAAAGTGAAAAGTGAAAGTGAAAGTTGTATCCTACTCTTTGTGACCCCATGGACTATAGAGTCCATGGAATTCTCCAGGCCAGAATACTGGAGTGGGTAGCCTTTCCAGGGGATCTTCCCAATCCAGGGATCGAATCCAGGTTTCCCACATTGCAGGAGGATTCTTTACTAGCTGAGCCACAAGGGAAGCCCAAGAATACTGGAGTGGGTAGCCTATCCCTTCTCCAGGGGATCTTCCCAATCTAGGAATCGAATGAGGGTCTCCTGCATTGCAGGGGGATTCTTTACCAACTGAGCTATCAGGGAAGCCCTGGAAGGTGGTGAGTAGGAGCTTATTCTTGGCTCTGCAAGGGGAGTATCGGAAGAGAATTCTGATAATAACAGCGTTCAGACTGTGTCCATGCAGATTAAAGAAAACCCTGCAGTTAGACGCACTGAGGAGAAAGAACAGGAGATCAATAGCTCATTGTTCAAGGAAAAGATTCTCTCATGCAAAGAGTGTTGACTCAGAGTCTACCAACCTGTTCTTGTAAGGCTGGTTCCATCCAGCCTAAAACCAGCTTTATCTGCTGCTGCCACCAGTGCTTGTGCAAAACTGCCGCTGGCAAAGATGGAACCATCTGAGGAGCTACCTACACTAGATCTATGACTAGAAAAGTTACGATCCTCATCAGATGCAGAGCCCCATCCATTTACCATTGAACCTAAAAACAAATGTAGTTGTCTAGTGAGTTGTAGATACTGAACAGCTCATCGGCTTGTACACACTATACTAATGAACAAGTAGGACTCCTCCACTCCTCACTCTTCCTTGAGGTAAAACTATTTTCATCCAGATTTCTTCAGCCATGCGCAAACATCACCCATGTTTTAAACATTTCTAGTACAGAAGAATTAAGCTCACTTAAAACCTGTATCCGTTTGCAACCCCTGAATAAGACGTTTCCTGTGACTCCATTCTGATGTTTTTCAAATTGCTACACAATTATTTTCTAAAAGAGAATTGCTATGTATATTCTAAGGCCTAGAATTCAAAGAATAATACTTTTATTGAAATCAAGTATAGCATATTTAAAGTTAACTTATCAAGAACTCAGTTGAACAGATAGTGTGAATATATTTTGAATTTAATGTAGACTAGTGATAATTTTAGTGACATGTACACTGGCTTACTGCAGAAGG
>SJYQ01000560.1:184130-196783 GCA_006410935.1 Redunca redunca
TACTATAATATTATTAACTAATATTAACAGTTAATATTTTTAAATAAATCAAATACATATTCACATAAAAGAGATTAAGACTATGGCATTTAAGTGCCATTGATTCCCCCCCCCCTTTCCTCTAACAGTTAAGAAACAACAGTATAATGTTGCCATGATAAAGTCTTTGTACCTTTAGCTGAGGTGCCAGGATGCAATAACATGGGTTCATGCACTTTCATGACACAGAAAGCAGAAACCAGAGGGGTTAGAAGGATCAGAGAAGTTAAAAGGGTGTTAAGTGTAGCAGAGAAAGATAGAGTTTTGATTCTATTTGCCAAAAGCACGGAGATGCACTTTTTTCTTTCCAAACAAATTCCCTAGACACAGGCCACTGCAAGGAAGCCAAGATAACACCAGCAACAGAGCCTCCTCTGAGAGAACTGTTTCTGAGTTAATAATCACAAGTCAAGGACCAACAGCCTAAATTGAAAGGAGAAATGATGCAATCAGCTTTGCAATATAATGCTAGAGTAGATAAGAAAAAATCAAAGTGATTCAACCAGTCATCACAAAAGAACATTAAACCCTAGAACTGAGGAAATTTTCAAAACATAGGAAAACTCAGTCCTGGTCCTTCCTATGTCCTATTTTCAGTATTTCTAAATGTCTACTAAATATCTGCAAATAAATCTGTGCCAACTAACTGAAACTCACTCTCCAAACAACCATCTCCTTTTCTATATCTCCAGTTTCATTCCTGATTTCCTTCTGGTCCTTTCTACCTTCCTCATTGTTGTATGAATTATTTTATTCTGAAACATTAATCACATAATTCTCTTTGTCCATTCAAAGCCTTACTTAGTTTGTGAATACACTTAAACGCCAACTGAGGTATTTGAGATCCGTCAGTACCTAGCGCAGCCTACCTTCCCAGTCCTATCCCTCTAAAAGCCTGTGCCTCATTACCTCTCCTGCTTCCTCTCATTCCTTTGACACATCTCTAGATTGCTACTAACTCTAGTGCCCACCGCCAAACTTTGAAGTCCAAATCATCTCTTTTACCACCTTGATTCTACTTCATCTTCAACCCTGTCCTAAGAGACTCAATCTCTTTACCTCCTGTGTTCTTTAAACAGTGTGTATACAACAGCATATGTATCTCTGAAATGGAGCAGACCCTTTGGTCCTTGTCCCCCGTGTCCTCTGCCTGCCTTGTGTCTGTGGAAAAACTTTAGTCATAGGATAAGTTTAATCAGAGAAATGAGAAAATGCAAAAACAAAGGAAAGCAAAGGAGCTCAAATAATAACAGTTTAGTCATTAAGCATATTCAAGGACTTTTAGTTCCTCTCCAGGGCTATAGATAACATCCTGAGTCATAACCTGTGAGCTGTCTTATAGATTCTGAACCCCCAGAATCTATAACCGCACGAGGTGAAGAAGTTCACTACACAATGACCAGGCTGTAGCGAGGACAAAAGCTGCCACAATTCTAAGAACTGGCCTCAAGAAATGGGAACCAACTGACCCTGGAACTGAAAAGTAACTGTTCTTAAACAGTCAGCACATGCTGTTTCTGCATGTTGCCCCCTTCCACAGCCTATAAAAGGTCTTGCCCACTGATTATCAGTGGTGGGCACTGGACAGCTGCCTTTGGGCCACATTCCTCTCCTCCAACCCCGCCATGCCAGTATCCAAAACAAAGCAAATCTTCCTTTCCATCAACCTGTCTTATTACTGGCTTTTTGAGTGGCAAGCCGGACCCCGCTTTTGATTATATCTCTACAAACTGGGCTTCCCAGGTGATGCAGTGGCAAAGAATTTGCCTACCAAAGTAGGAGATGCAAGACAATCAGGTTCGATCCCTGGGTCAGGAAGATTCCCCTGGAGTAGGAAATGGCAACCCACTCCAGTATTCTTGCCTGGAAAATTGTTTGGACGGAAGAAATGGGGTGGCAAAGAGTAGGACATGACTGAGCAAATGCACACACACTATAAGCTAGAATTTGTTGCATATATGTTTTCTCTTCCAGACAGTGGAACTCTGGAGATCAGGAACTACTTGTTATGCATTTTAATACCTCAAGTACAGAAACATTGCACAGTAAAAATTCAATAAACATTTGCATACTGAATTAAATATCTTCAATAGTTTTATTATTCAGTATAAATTCATATGTGATTTTATTCCATGTTTAATTTCCTAGCCTTGGCCTTACTTCAGTTACAGCAAGAACATACAATAACTCCTATAAAATTTATTAATTAAGGAGTATAAGGTCAGTCAACTCTTGTTGATTACTTGACAATGAGGAAAAAGTGATATAATTAGTCCTTCATATGAAGATTTCCACATACAAATTTGATTTACCCATGATGGACAACAGGAAACCTCATCACCCCAAACTAAAAAGGCGCAAGTGCCCTCAGCTGAGTATAGTTGAGTTTGCCTTCAAAATGGAGGGCAAGAAGCAAACAAATAAACAGAAGAAAATTTTTTCTGTCCCTCTTTGTTCCTCTATTTTTATCTTTGACAAGCCATCCTCTCTATTTGAGATATGGAGTATATATGATACATACATATATACATATATACCCATGATATATGGAATGGGTACATTGTTGCAAATATTTTTAAAGAAAATTGGCAATATATTATGAATAAAAAAGTATATAACATATATTGAATTTCCTTCCTATTGTAAAATTGTTAAAATTCAACGATTACTAATTTCACCTCTCTTTCGCTACCATTCTTTCTCTAGATTCAAATAGCAAAGATTATCTGAGGATTTATGTAAACTATTACCAAAAAAAAAAAAAGACAATGATTATAAGAAAAGAAAACAGTGATTCATCAATTAGAAAGTAAGCCATTTTTACTAGTGAAAGTCCACGCATTGCAACAAAGAGCCCGTGCAGACAAAAAAAAGAGAGAGAAAAGTAAGCCTTTTTTGTTACAATTGGTTTTCTTTCATAAATGCAAATATAACCATGAAAATTGAAACCAACACCAGGTAAAACAGCTAAGGCAGAGATTCTTCAAAAATTACAAGCAATCCATACCAATTTGACATGTTATAGCCCCAAACATAATCAATACATATTTAAACATCTAGTGAAAAATGAATCTGTGTCACATAGCCAGATTTATTTGTGTTTGCCTCTTCCATCTTTCCAAATTTCTCAGGTTTCAAAATTGCTGAAAGCCAAAAAAACCTCTCAAATTTATTCAAGCTGTTAAAGAAGAACTGCCGACAGGACATTAAGTTGTTGCTCAAATGTTACTGAGCAGTAAAATACCATGATAGAGTGGCATCTTGCTGGGTCTCCATTACATCTTCAGCACTAAAATTAATTTATGATCAGTCATAAATTCATTTACATGTCATGTTATGCTAAATCCTTCCTTGCTGATAGATGCTTATCCTTAGACCCATTAAGCTAGAGTAAAGTGTATGTTTTATAATATGACCCTGCTAATTGTTGCATTACCATTTTTATGAGATATAAAAACTGGCTGTCCCCCATTCTTTTAGGAAATATTTAATCCATGAATTTTTTCTATTTAGTACAATCTATCTATCTGTTAAACACAGTCTTCAGCTCTGAGTGTCTTTGAACACATCAATCCAATTATTGACCTCTGTCTAGATGTAGAAAAACATGTCTAATATTTAGAAGCTCTTTCACTCAAATGTATTGAATAATGCAATAATTCACCTACATTCCTCAGAGAAAGGAATGTGTAATATAGACAGAAAGCAAAATAAGAAATTAAAAATATCTCTTCCTTGGGACCTATGACATCGGCTCATTTGATCTACTCAGATAAAAGTGGAATATATGATATTCCTCTTTTATCTGTTAACTTTTGAAGTCTGTATTTAATTTTTTTTTAACTACATCAGAGCTGTGGAGAATGTCTAAGAAAGTTATTTAATGATTTTTAGCATTACCCCTGAAATTTCCCTATTGTGAAAATATGTCCCTTAAGTTTTTGCAACAAAAGCAAAGCATTAGGTCATGCTTTTAAGTGGCCAGTTCTTTAAAAGCTGTGTGGTTGAGTAAGGTGGTGGGGCTGCCAGGTTTTATTGTTTTCAAAATAATCTGCTTTGAGACTTGCAGCAAAAATCTCCAACAACATAAAATACAGTAAATATAGAGCCCTGATTTCCTTTCAACCATGTTATTTATGTAGGGTCCAGCAGTTAAGGAACGTTTTATTCAAGTCACATCATAGTACTCACTCTCACTCTTATTTTTGTGATCACTGAAGCAGTTAGAATCTTGGCTTCAGATTCAGGACATTTTTCTCTTGCTCTCTCTCTTATTGTCTTCTGTTTCTTTATTCCTGTGGTAGAGTCATTAAATACAGGGAACACTCACTCTTGACTCCCACCATGGAAGTAAAAAAACAAAAACGTGTATTAAAGGCTTTTCCTATCCTGCTATCCCAAAGCGGTGGGTTTGGCATTTAGACAGAAATAGTACAAGCATATTCCTGAAGACTGAAACAATCCTGTATGTTTACTTTCTAGGCAAAAAAAAAAGTGTGATGTGCTGTAATCAAAACATTTTTCTACTTTACTAAAACCAAATAGGTTTAAACTGAAAGTATAAGTTAAATGAAAATAATAAAAATGTGATTCCCTACAAAAAGTGGTAATAGAGTTGAATTTTGTTAGCATGAATCAGTATAACTGCATATAGAACTAAATGTGAGAAAAACATAATAAAAGTTACATCTAAAAACTATAATTTTTGATCTTGTTATGGGGGTAAAAATTGTTTCCAGATATAAAATAATATGCTGGATTTGTATAAATATATATTTATTCACACATGTATACATGCATAGAAAGGGAGAGAGACCAGGAAATAATTTTCTTCTTAAATATGCTAAATCCAAAGATTAGGAAAAAAGTTGAGCATTTTCAGAGGAGAGATCATAATAATTTGTCTTTAGAGTAAAGCTGATTCATTTTGAATATTTTTCTGCCATTTATCAGGTGGGTGAGCTTAAAAAAGTCTTTAAACCCCTCTGTGCCTCAATTTCCTTGTCTATAAAGTGAGAATAAATAAAGAATTGTGACAGTTAAGTGAGTTAATATATGTTAAAACCTTAGAACAGGGATCAGTGAACTTTTTCTATAAGGTGTGTGTGGATGCTAAGTCGCTTCAGTCATGTCTGACTCTGTACAACCTTACGATCTTTAGCCCGCCAGGCTCCTCTGTCCATGGGATTCTCCAGGCAAGAATACTGAGTGGATTGCCATGCCCTCCTCCAGGGCATCTTCCTGACCCAGGGATCGAACCCATGACTTTTACATCTCCTGCATTGGCAGGCAGGTTCCTTACCACTAGTGCCACCTGGGAAGTTTCTATGAGGTGCTCAAGTCAAGTATTAGTCTCTCAGTCATGTCCTAGATACTAAATATTTTAGGCTTTGCTGCCTTCCTCATATGTTCTTTTCTTGTTTACTTAAAACCCTTTAAAAATGTAAGAAAGTTTCTTAGCTCACAAAGCCACTCATACCAAAACCCGCCAACTGTTTAGAAGAGTGCCCTGCACATACTAAGGGCTGTATATGTGCAAGTTGCTATTATTACTATTATTACCAAACCTAAATTTCTAGCCAAGCAGTTGGAAGGAATAGATTTTCAATAAATATTTGCTGTGGAAATAAATAAATAACAGATTTTTAAACATATTTTCCATTCCTGAGTATTATGAACTGAAGGATAACATTCCCCTAAAATTCATGTTGAAGCTTTAACCCATAATGTTATGGTATTTTGAGGTGGAGCCTTTGGGAGATATTTAAGTTTAGATGAGGTCATGAGGGTGAGGTCATCATGGTATGACTAGGGACCTTAGCAAGCTCACCTGCCATGTGAGGGCACAGCGAGAAGATGGCTTCCTGTAGGAAAAGGGCTCGGGCCAGAAACCCAGCCTGCCTGTATCTTGATCTTGGACTTCCCAGCTTTCCAATATGTGCTGTTTAAGCCATCTAGTCTATGGTATTTTGTTATAACAAACCAACCAGACTAAGACACTAAAATTATGAACTATAGAATTACTGATATTTTCCTTTCTTCTTGGCTTTTTCCATTCATGAACCAATATTTCAAACTTTTTAAAGTCCCTCATAAATTCGTTAAGAAAATATTGAAAATAATATACCTATTTCTTTACAAACATAGGCTCTGTGCCTGGCTAACCACTGATGTTCCTTAATGTAGCAGCTGTTGGAATATAACATATTTCAGAAGTGAAATTCTAAATAATTTTACATATAGGCTAATTACTAGCCCATCTCTGTGTTATCATTGGACTTTCATTTCCGTTGGCTTTAACATTTAAAGATTGGAACATAACTGTTAGTTCTAGTTCACAAAAAAAATGGTCATTATGCTTATGAAAATGAAAATAGAGAATTCAGATGAAAGAAATGATTTACTCAACACCACGCAGAAATTTAGAACTCAAAGTGACTGACGGTAAAATTAGAATCCTCTCTGTGGGCACTTACCATCTTAAAAACATAAAAACCCAATGGAAGTAGTTTCTGTTTTATTGCCTACTTCATTTAGCACCATTAAGCTAGCCTTGAGTGTCTGAAGAAAACAAACACGTTAGAGCAATAGTCATTAGCATGAAGATTTCTACAGCGTTTGGTCCATACATACATTCATCTCAGGGCCATCCCCATGTACACATATGTGTGTACACATGCTCTGCTATACTCACAATCCTACTTATGCTCATATACACACTCCTACATAGACACACACACACACACACACACACACACACTTTACACATATTCACAAACCCTACCTAGATTTTCAGACACACATACTCTTCTGTACACACACATCATTTTTTTAAAATTTACTTTTATTTTTAACATATTTACTTAAATTACCCTTTCATGTTAAGAGAGGAGATGAAATCTTTGATCATACCTTCCCCACAAAGTTATTGTAAAGCCAAAAAAAAAAGAAAGAAAAGAGTTCATACTTGGCTTCTTTGGCGTAGAGTGCAACTTCTTTTACTAAGGAGAAACATTATTCATAGGATAAATTTATCATGAATACATATCTAAACACACTGAGGGTTTTACATGTGGTAGTAATTAAACAGTGACTTCAAGTAGGAAAATAAACGTTTTTCTTAGCAATTAAAGTTTCATTTGAAATGAATGTTATACTAGCTTCAAAGAGAAATTCAGATTGTTTTTAACCACAGTCACTTTGGATGGCGAAACATATTAGTAGGTGAGCATGTAAAAGTTCAAAATGTCATTCTCCTGACTTATAGATATATTTATCCACTTTGACATTATAATATTTAATAAAAGAACTACATAGACTATGGCTGACTTTTATCATTGCAATTTTTTTACTGCCTTCCTGAGAAGAGTTCAGTATCATTACTGAGATATGCAAAAATATGCAGAATTTTACCCTGAAGGAGATTATGCTAGAAAATCAGGCAAAGGGGCTTAACATAATATTGCACTAATAAGTTAGCTCTCTGCATTCAACGATTTAAACTTTTGCTCTGCCACCTTCAGCTGGATCTGGATTTCAACTCACAGGAGTTCTTAAATCTTAATTAGCTCGGCAAGCAGACAGCCCTCGGGTAAAAACGAAAACCTGAAAAGTGGAGGCTTGTGCATTACATTGTGTAATTCAGGAAGTCATGCAGGGAAAACATGTAGGTGCCCATGCTTCTTCATCACTGTCATAAAGTAGTTCCCACCAGTTTTTCTGAACTGTAACATGCAGTGTAAAATCAGCACGAATTAAGAAGATGTTGGAATAAAAATGAATTAAATGGAACTGTGGTAAAAGGCCTCCAAGAATGAAGGGTGTCATGAAGGAAAATACAGAAATGGGTAAGTTTACTGAAGAACCCAATGGTATACAAAGGCAAACATTTGTAGCAGGTACGTCTTTATAGCCAGATAAAAGGCCGCTGTGTGTGTATCAAAGAATGGACACTTGACTAAAAGGACCGAACTTTTACTTTTCTCTATAGTCACTGTGAAAACACTAGGATTTAAGTTTTTTTTCAATACAATTTGATAAATTTACATTCTTGGAAATAGGATGCAATCCTGGGATCATCCTAAGGGAATACCAATTGCAGCCTTACACTTGGTGAAAGAGTATAGAGGAAGGCAAAGGGGTAAACTTCAAAAATAACTGTATTTCTTGGAAGAGCAGCAATTATTGGATCAACAATATGAAATGCATAAATTTATAGTTTATCTTGCTTTCCATCATCCCTACTCTAAAAATAATACCTTGTGCAACCTTATTCTGAAGACTTGCTTATTTTCATCAGTGAATGATTTTACAGAGTGAAATACTTAAGATTGTATTCTCTTCATATGTTGCTCCTGATATACAAAATATATCATTTCTAAAAGTCAAGGTTTTTATGTAATAGACTTGGTTCCCCAGTAGAATGAACTTTTCATGAAAGCCCTGTATATAATTGAGTTTTCTTTCATGTCTTTAAAGCTTTTTAAAATTCATGAATTTTCTTATCATTTTGCAGCAAAGCAAAAGTATTTCCAAATCCTTTTTGAATTTTGTGTTTAATATTTAACATATTTAAAATGTCACTGAAATAGATGGAGTGGAATAAATCTTACATAAGAAAGTATTTGATTTTTGAGGCATTTTTCGTGTGAAAAATGGGTCAGTTATTCCTATGAAATCAGTTCCGTTACCTGTCACAGAGCTCTCTAGATTGTCCGTACTGGATCCAGGAGTCTGCTCTAGCGCTCGCAGGGGTCTGGGGATTTCTAAAGCTTCCTCTTCATCATCAGCATCATCGTCTGGAACATCTGTTTCTAAATCAGAAATCAAGGCTCCAGACATGTAACCTAATGGTGGAACTGGGGGCTGCGGAGGTTGATTATTGCTTTGAACATGCCTGGCATTCAAACAGAAGGCAAAAAAAAGAATAGATTAGCATTCCACAAAATTGTAATTAGAATTAAACAGCATGCGATGGTAACTCATTTCATCTTCTCACTTTCCTTTAACTAATTTTGGAGCTTACTGTGCTGTTTTTACATTTCAGCAGAGACAATGGGCTATGCGTATATGACTTGCCAAAACTGTAACAACAATATAGATCAGCACATTCTTCTATGGGTATTTATGGGATGATACACAGAGAAAAAGCACAGTCCCAGCATTCTTTGTTCAAATAAATCACACAAAGGAGAACAGGAATATTTGTCACAAATATCTATTTAAATCTTTTTTTTTTTTTCCAAAAAGAACATGATTATGTTCCCGGTTTCCTGTAGAAGTTCTACTAAGGCTGTGTAACCCATGTCACCTGCTGACCCTGATGAAGACAAGACAGCACAAGCAAACCTAATGCAAACACCCTCTCCCTCCAACCAGCCCATTCCCTGGTCTACCAGGCTTTCTTCCTGCATGATCTTCCAGGAATCAGGCTGGCAGTTGTTTCCACTTTAATCTAGTGTACGGGAGGAGTGGCTACTTTGTATCCTGGCCACTTATTTTTGCATCTGTTTTACCCTGCTGCTGCAGTGAAGTATGTTAAGTCTCTTCAGTCTGGAGGACTCTGTGCATCCCTATGGACTGTAGCTGGCCAGGCTCCTCTGTCCATGGGATTCTCTAGGCAAGAATACTAGTGTGGGTTGTCATGCCCTCCCCTAGGGGATCTTCCCAACCCAGGGATTGAACCCGCATCTTTTATGTCTCCTGCACTGGCAGGCAGATTCTTCACCCCTAGTGCCACCTGGGAAGCCCCATCAAAGTCTTAAATACCTCAAAGGCAGAAGTCACCTCAAAGGCACCTTCAGTTCAGTTCTATTCAGTTCAGTTGCTCAGTTGTGTCCGACTCTTTGCGACCCCATGAAGCGCAGCACACCAGGCCTCCCTGTCCATCACCAACTCCCGGAGTTCACCCAAATTCATGTGCATCGAGTCGGTGATGCCAACCAAGGTAGCTTAGCACTGTGCATTTAGAACATCAGGTGTGCCAAACAAACCAGTTGCAACGAGTAGGTAACTAATCCTAACCTCGTGAAGTAGGCAGAATTTGTATTACCGTCTCTCCTTCAGAATTTAGAAAAGTGAAGTTCAAATTTAAGCAACTCAAGTTTCAACTGACATGACTACCAAAATGCACAGCTGGACCCTAGAGTCCAGTTGGCTCAGTTGGCTTGTTTTGTGACTACTTAGGAGTTTCTTTTCTAAACCATAAAATGCTAAAGGAAAGCAAGCCTGTTATTCCTTACTGTCATTAAAGAGGGGATACGGCATATGTTTAGACAACTTTGGCTTTGATACAAATTGCTTAAAAGACCACCAGTGGCAAGTCCTTGCTGTTCCAGCAGTTTGGACTCAGCATTTTCACTGCTGAGGGCCCGAGTTCAATCCCTGGTCAGGGAGCTAAGATCCCACAAGCCATGGGGTGTAGCAAAAAAAAAAAAAAAAAAAGCATTCAATACCACTGCAATTAAGGATATGTAATATTTATAAGTGCGTTGTGCACTTCATGGGTCAATCTGAACAGAATCCTTGGAGGGGAAGCCCAGAATTATTTGAAAATATTCCTCCTGTAACGTCCCTGTGTAGCCCAGATGGAGGCACTGCCATTTCAGCAGGGTAAGCTGCTGTGTGAGCACATGGAACCTTCTGTCCATGAGATCCTTGGACCTTCTATATGGGGAGTCAGTGTGACATTTGGTGGCATGGTTAGACTGAATGGAAGCACACTCAGAGAGAGAAGCAGAGTCAGCTCTGTGGGTACCTGGGACAGGTGGAGATGAACTGTTCACTCCTTCAGCAAGTAACTATGGAGCAGTCCCTAAGAGTGGAAAGACATCTGAGACAACTGAGCAGTGAACAACTCAGGTGAAAACCCATGCCCTTTGAATAGTTACAGCTATGGAGCAGCTAGATACTAAGTACTATACAAGTACAAACTCACTGCTGCTGCTGCTGCTAAGTCGCTTCAGTCGTGTCCGACTGTGTGACCCCATAGACGGCAGCCAACCAGGCTCCGCCGTCCCTGGGATTCTCCAGGCAAGAACACTGGAGTGGGTTGCCATTTCCTTCTCCAGTGCATGAAAGTCAAAAGTGAAGTCGCTCAGTCGTGTCTGACTATTAGCGACCCCATGGGCTGCAGCCTACCAGGCTCCTCCATCCATGGGATGTTCCAGGCAAGAGTACTGGAGTGGGGTGCCATTGCCTTCTCTGATTAACTCACTACTTCTTCCAAAAACTAAGATATGAAATAAAGAATTTGACCTTGCCCAAAGAAAACTGAAACATCTCCCCTGAACTCCTAAGAGGTAATCTCTAAGCTCTAGAATGTCCCGTCTGTAAAATGGCTTTGTTTACCTGGAGGCTGGAGCCTCTTCCAGAAAGTCTAACAATATGACCTATGATGGGGACCTGGAGTCATACACTATCAGCTCCACCTTCAGGAAGGGTCAGAAATTGGGTCAGCCATGCAGACAGTCAACCACATCTGGGAGACAGACCCCCAGTAAAGATTCTGAAACTCAAGGCTCATGTGAACTTCCCTGGTTGACAATACTCCACCCATACTGTCACTCAGGGTTGCTGGGACATGATGCTTTCCACGAGTAAACTGGGAAAGGATCAAAAGAACCAACCGGACTTTGGAATTTCCTAGCTTTTTCCAATGCATTTCTTCTCTTGGCTGATTTTAATTTATATCTTTTCATTGTAATAAACTATACCTTTGAAAATTATAGTTTTCAGTGAGTTCTGTGGCTGGCTCCTGCTAGTGAATTCTTAAACCTGGGGGTAATCTTGGGGATTCTCCAAACTTGTACATAATGTGAGAAGTGAGGGTGGTCTTGGAGGGACCGCTCTCTCAGTTTGTGGATGAGTCAGTTACTATGAATTATCATTGTCATTTACAAATGGAGCCCTGAAGCAGAGAAGTCTTAAGCAAGTTGCCTGTTGTCACGAAGCTAGTAAGGAGTGGCCGTGATCCAACCTTGGCTGACACTAGTCAGATGCCAGACCAAGCAATCAGAATGTGGGGTAGGGGCTATACATCCAGGTTTTCCAGATGATTCCAAAATGCAAGCAGAGTTGACAAACCCTGAGCTAGAATCTGTGCTTTAAATGATTAAGCTTCAGGGTTTCATTTAATTAACCTGAAGGAAATTCTTTGGCTCTTAAAGCAGCTGGCTTCAGCTTTAATAGTGTTTTATAAAGCAGGCTGATGAAAAATAATACTTTTAAAGAGTAAATTATCTTTGACCTTTGAAAAAACATCTGATGATTGAGAACACATTCAAGAACCTCTGGTTCTAAGAACCTATGTTTGTAATAAGCTTTAAGTGATATTCTGGGTTTTAGTATCTCTTTGTATATTTAGTTATATATTTAGAAATAAATAGTTAATCCTGAGAATAAGATTTATCTCAGTATCAGCTTACCTCAGTAACTAAAACTATCGAAAAAGAAGCTAATGGTATTTTGTGAAAATTTAACTTCAAACACAGGACATAAATCGACGAGTGTGTACATAATCAGACGTATGTCACTGAGATAATCAGATGTCACTGAGATTTCATTTTCAAGAGTCAAACTCATATTTTTCTATTTGGGAAAAGGGAGAATAAGTA
>SJYQ01000560.1:196803-239432 GCA_006410935.1 Redunca redunca
AAAAAAAATAATTGTACAGAATTGTGAGAGTCGATCCACAATTCTTGTATTTTCATAGGATACATAAGTAGACACTCATCTATATCTTATGAAAATTTACGAATCTATTAGGAAAACAATTTGTATCTGTAAGGTATTACTCTAAGGGCTTCCTAGGTGCAGCAAGTGATAAAGAATCTGCCTGCCAAGGCAGGAGACAGAGGAGACACGGCTTCCATCTCTAGGTTGGGAAGATCTTCTGGAGTAAGAAAAGGCAACTCGCTCCAGTATTCTTGTCTGGAAAATTTCATGGACAGAAGAGCCGGCTGGCTACAGTCCATGTGATCTCAAAGAATCGGACATGATTGAGTAACTGAACAGATACACTCACACAGTGTAGTGTAAGGGCTTTCTAGGGATGCATTTACTGTACTAATATTGTTGCTTTTTTCTGTCTCATTTAATTCAACCCAGAAAAGGTCTTTTAATAACTGACACTGACCATATGTGATTTGCAGAAGCTTACATTTACATATTCACAACCACATACAGAACTAATCATAGGCACTTTGAAGACTCTAAAAAGAGTCCTTCATTATGATGCTGGAAGTGAGTTCATGAAGAAGCTAATTGAAGCTAACTGTACATTAGAAAAGATTCTGGCGTAGCCAAAAGCACAAGCCTGAAATTCAGCAGANGAAGCTAACTGTACATTAGAAAAGATTCTGGCGTAGCCAAAAGCACTTAAGCCTGAAATTCAGCAGATCTTGAATTCTTGCTCCAGTTCACTCTAATCAGTTGTGTGACTTTGGTCAAATTATTTAACTTTTATTCAGTCTATTTCCTTATTGAGATGATTATGGAGTTGTACCAAAGCATTTCTAACTGCAGCTGCAGAGTTCACTGAGACTCTCTAGTGAATTTAATGTTCAAGAACATTTCTCCCCTATTTGTGTGTTGAAAGCATGGGTCCCCTGAACTAATAAGGACAATTACCATGTTTGCTTTGCCATATCAAACTGATAGGCCCTTGTCAACTCATCCAGGTGAGCTTGCAGCATGGGCTGCATCTCTTCCCGTGGGGAGGGAGTCAGAGTTGCCGTAGACTGCTGGCCAAAGGAAATGGCAGGAGAAGAAGCCACGCCTCGGACAGGAGGTGTTGGGACACGATCATCATCTTCTTCCAGTTCATCCTCCATACCCTGGTGTAAATAAGTTTGAACTGGTAATGGTGGGCACCAGCTATCACTGTCGTAGCTGAAATTAAATGAAAAAAAGAGAACGCATTACACGTAGGCATACACACAGGCACACCGGCACTGAATGGCAACCACAGGAACATCTAAGATGTTCTCTCAGCTGACTTCTGCCTGATTTCTAGTTGTTGGCACTATGATAGTAAATCACCTATAGGAGATCATTAGACATTATCTTAATTTCTAATCATAAGTACATCTGTTATCTCAAAATCTCAATTTATTCTTAAAAGGTCTTATTAGCTAATTGTTACCCAACAGTTACAAAAGGCAATAATTTCCCAACAAAGGTATTCACGTAGAAAAAAAAAAAACTAAACTGCTAATTACGGGCAATTAATGAACTTGGTGCTTGGAGATTTAACTACTTTCTTCTCTTGTTCATTCTTGTGCACCAGAAGAATATGCCAATATTTATCTAAGAAGTTTGATAATTTTATTTACTCTTAGTCTAGGTCTGTGCCAACCTTCCATTCCATGTGACATGTCAATCATTAAGAGTTTGTGCTACAAAATACATTCAATAACTTTTCAACTATCCTAATTTTCTTAATTTTTTCATTAGAAACTGATGTCATGTATCTCAACATCTAAAATTATAAAACAGAAGTTGAAAACCTAATCCTATAAAATATATATTAAAAATAAAAATAACAATTTTTAAATATACCGGGTTTTAGGGATTCTGGCTGGGGAATATGGAAAGTCAACCCAAAATGTTTTAATTGTGACACAAAATCAGTAGCATTTCTGTTTACACCTTACCCATAGTGCTATTATTTTCATAAATCAGATAGATCTCAATGTACTTTAAAAAGAACACTTAAAGGTAAAATAAGAAATTTTATTTTATACTTATATCTAATAAAAATAATATTAGATATAACTGTTCTATAAAGTCAACCTCTAAAATATCTCCCAAGTCTATATTCTACACTTCACCTCTACACCCATTATCATAATCAGTTTCCTTCTGATGTGAACCAGTCCATTAAATTTCCTAGCTCCTGGGTGTCATCTTCATCCCTTCCATTCTACCTTTCATATAGGCAATTGGATTATATTTCTAAAATCTTCATTCACATCACACCTATGCTTAAATTATTCAGTGATATTGCTAATGTAAGAAAAGTTCAAGCTCTTTAGTGGGGATTAAAATACACTTCCCCATCTCATGAGCCTATTATTTTAGTTTAATTTCCCATTATTTTCCAACACCAGCCTACTCGATCATTTTTTCAAATCTCTGAGTCTGTATATAACTATTCTCAAATCATCTGACTGTGAGCTCCTGCCTCTCCTTCAAGGTTCAATTCAAATGTCTTTAGTTCTCTGAGCCTTCTCTGTGCCCATCATAAGGAACTGATTACAACTTGATAATACTTATACTTGGCAGTCTCCATATTATACTGAAATTATTTGTTTCATGTCTCTTCCCCCCACTATTCTGTGAGATCTTAACTCAAGAACTTCGTAATTCTCAACTTCGTATTTCCAGCACCTAGTACTGTATCCAGCATATAGAAGATTATCTACATTAGAGAAATCAAAAATAGAATGAATATTACAAATGTACATATCTAGTCTTGATGTCCCTTACAAACCAGTAATTAGTAAATGTCCAGATGATTTCTGAATAGCTTTACTTGAGTGTCTTTCTACTTATCCTGTTTGAAAATGTATTTATCAAGAAACTATACATGGATGCTTTATTTATAATCGCTGAAAACCTGGAAGCAACAAAGATATCTTTCAGGAGGTGAATGAATATATAACTCATGGCATATCCAGATAGTGGAATATTATTCAGTGCTAAAAAGAAATGTACTATTAAGCCATGCACAGTAAGACATGGAAGAAAATTAAATTCATATTATCAAGTGAAATAAGTAAATCTGAAAAGACTATATACTTATGATTCCAACTATATGATATTTTAGAAAGAGCAAAACTATGAAGACAATAAAAAGATCAGTGGTTGCCAGAGGTCAAGGGGAGGGAGGGATGAACAGACTGGGCACAGAGGATACAGTGATAATCTATGCTGCATGATACTGCAATGATGGTATACATGCTGTTATACCTTCATCCAACTGTTCTTTGTACATCTGCACACAGAATGTACAACACCAAGAATGAACCGTAACATAAACCATGACTGTTGGGTGATAATTATGTGGCAACATAGTTTTATCAGTTTACCAAATGTACCACTTTGGTGGGAGATGTTGATATTGGCAAAGGCTGTTAATGTATGGGGACACAGGGAATTGCAAAATTATGTATTTTTTTGCTCAGTTTTGCTGCTAAACTAAAACAGATCTAAACAATAAAGTCTATGTAAAACTCCTGAATTTATCATCCTTTTGTTTGACAATCATCTGTCAGGTAACTGGATCTTTTTACAGAGTATACAGTCCAGTGGGGCAGGCTGATAAGAAGCAAATAACCAAAGATACCAAGTATTAAAGGAATAGAGCAGGGAGGTTGAAACCAGTCTGGGGGTTGGGCAGGGCTATGCTGACCATTAGAAATGGAGATATTCTAAGCAACAGCTGAGTGGGCCCAGAGGAAGGGAAAATATAAAGTATTCAAAGAACTCAGTTTTCTAACTGGTAAGGATTGGCAAGTAAAGAAGGTTGCTTATAGATGAGGCGGGTTGTGCTAGATCACAAAGTGCTTCATCAGCCTTGAGAAAGACTTTGGAATTTTGCCTATGGGTGATGGACAGTCACTGAGAGGTTTTATACAGAATGTGATGACATTTTGACTCTTCAGCTTTCATCTCTTGTTGAGGGTACCTAAATAATCTTCTACCTCAATGAGCTGCAAACTGAAGACATTGTTTCAGAAGCCCTATATAGTGTGATAGGAATATCTCTTCTGAAATGTCTTTTACATTTTAGTATCAGGCACACTTTAATGTATTACAAATAATAATTTTTGTATATTAGAAAATATCATTGGTTATATTCATATTCTCATTTCTTTGATTATATAAGTAGCAATATGACCTGAAAAAATAAATTGCTCTAAAATGATGGCATTAAAAAAATGTTTTATACACTGGAGATCATGGATTTCATTCAAAGAAGAGAATCTGTGGTGTAAAAAGTTTCACAACCTTCTATCCCAGTACCCTGCTTATTTAACTTATATGCAGAGTACATCATGAGAAATGCCAGGCTGGATGAAGCACAAGCTGGAAACAAAATTGCCAGGAGAAGTATCAATAACCTCCCATATGCAGATGACACCACACTATGGCAGAAAGTGAAGAAGAACTAAAGAGCCTCTTGATGAAAGTGAAAGATGAGAGTGAAAAGCTGCCTTAAAACTCAACATTCAGAAAACTAAGATCATGACATCCGGTCCCATCACTTCATGGCAAATAGATGGGAAAACAATGGAAACAGTGAGAGACTTTATTTTGGGGGGCTCCCAAATCATTGCAGATGGTGACTGCAGCCATGAAATTAAAAGACGCTTGCTCTCTGGAAGAAAAGCTATGACCAACCTAGACAGCATATTAAAAAGCAGAGAAATTACTTTGCCAACAAATGTCCATCTAGTCAAAGCTATGGCTTTTCCAGTAGTCATGTATGGATGTGAGAATTGGACTATAAAGAAAGCTGAGCGCTGAAGAATTGATGCTTTCTAACTGTGGTTTTGGAGAAGACTCTTGAGAGTCCCTTAGACTGCAAGGAGATCCAACCAGTCTATCCTAAAGGAAATCAGTCCTGAATATTCATTGGAAAGACTGATGCTGAAGCTGAAACTCCAGTACTTTGGCCACCTGATGTGAAGAAGTGACTCATTGGAAAATACCGATGCTGGGAGGGATTGGGGTCAGGAGGAGAAGGGGATGACAGAGGATGAGATGGTTGGATGGCATCACCAGTGCGATGGACATAAGTTTGAGTAGGCTCTGGGAGTTGTGATGGACATGGCATGCTGTAGTCCACGGGGTCACAAAGAGTCGGACATGACTGAGTGACTGAAGTGAACTGAAATGTTATATTAATTCAAACAAAAACATGTATAAGAAACCTAATTTTTAAAAAACTGCCCATTTTCAGTAGGGAATCTTCATCCTGTTATAGTTCATTAATAGCTATAATTAAATTTATTCCATAAATCTTGTTACAAAATAGTACAATTTCATTCTATAAACTAGTACATGGACTTTCCTTGCTTACATAGGCTATTGCCTATGTAAGTTGTACCTGTGAGGAAAGAACATTTATATATTCAATCCTTCAAATGGAAGTAGTCAAGCATCTCCTAAAATTTCCCTTCTTCATAAGTAGTAAGCCATCCTTCCAATAATTTAAAGGAAACACGTATGTGCAGTGAACATGCATATAGAATATATGAGAAGGAATGTGTGTGTGTATATATACATATATATAAAACGTGTTCAGATAGCACAGAAAAAATTGCACTTAATTTTACTCCACTCAGTTATTCAAATACCATCAAGCAAAGGAGAGCCTAACCATATAAATGTGATTTTTATCAATATACAATTATATTACATAATGCACTAAATGACTAAAAAATATTCTAATTGCTATTCTATTTAACTAGAATGAGCATTTACTATCAGTTGTTCCAAGTCTTTTCTACAAAGATATTCTATTAATAATAGACCAGGAGTGAGCAAATTCTGGCCCCCTGTGAAACATAAGCAAAACTAACAAAAAAGCACGGATTCATCTCGGTTGTTTGTGCAAGAAGTGGAAAATAGAGGGGAGTGGGGAATACAAGAAAAGTCTAGGTGAAAAGCATGAGAGAACAGGTAAAAGAAATTTGGGACACGGTGCAAATCGTACAACGGGGAGAACTGGGTATCACTTCTCAGATATTCATGTCACAGGTGTTCATTCCAGAACAACAGATACTTAGGTTTCCTGAGGTTTCTGAAGAAGAGCAAGAAAGTCACAGATGACTCTATGAATGTTTATGAAAACCAAACATTTTTAGCTCTGTTTTTAGTTTCTTTCACATTCATAGATGTGTATCTTACTTGAGTGATGGAAATTCAACTTTTTCTTGCAATAACATAAAAAGACTGTGTAAATGATTCTAATGCCAATCCAAAGGTCTTTTGGCCAACCTTTCCTAGATAAGCTTTTGTTCTTTGACTTACTGTCAGTGAAATATGAGGCATCATATTATCTGTCTTGCCTGGTGAATAATGAGCAGGATGACAACAAATCAATGTTGCATGTGAACTAACTTGTGAAAAGGCCAGATACAAACACCAAATTACTAATAAAAATACAATAAAGTTCACCACCTAGAAAAGCCTGCCAATTTCTGATTGCTTGTAGCAAAACAAAGCATCAGTTTTCTACTGAAATTACTATAGAATTCTTCCTACTATCCCACGATTGCATTAAAATACATTATACTTATAGCTAAGAATAATTACATTTTGATACATTTTGCCTAGCTGAGAGAGGCATATTGATGAGAGAGAACATTTACCACTGTTGATATAGTATTGAATTAACCAATTATTTGCTATTTGGGCAGTGCTTTGATAACTTCTGATATTTGATACTGTGGAGGGAAAATGGCTCAAGAAAGGCTTAGAAAGAAAATTGATGCTATCTAGATTTCCCTGGTGGTGCAGTGGATAAGAAACCAACTGCCAGTGCAGGGGACAGAGGTTAGATCCCTGGCCAGGAAGATCCCACCCACGTGCCACAGAGCAACTCAGTGCATGTGCCACAACTACTGAGCCTGAGCTCTGGAGTTCAGGAGTGGCAACTACTGAATCTCACGCACTTGCAGACTAGGTTCCCCAACAAGAGAAGCCACCTCTCTGAGAAGCGTGTGCACTGCAACAAAGAGCAGCCCTCACTTGCCGCAACTAGAAAAAGTCTGCGCAGAGCAACCAAGACCTAGCACAGCAAAACAGAGAGGAAAAGAGGAAGAAAGAAAGAAAATTGATGATATCTAAGCTCTTAGAAACAAAATTAAACACTGTAATAAGCAAGAGACAATCTTCTCAAGATTGTGATCATCCTGGGCTAGATATATTTCCAAAATGTATCCCTCTCCATCCTGCTGCCATTGCCTTCTTTTATTTCCTTATCATTTTCCTGGTATCTTCTATTCTGCTGCAATATCCCCTACATGCTCTACCTGCCTTGGCCGCATGTCCTCCAATCCACCTTCTATATCATCCAAAGATCAGAATTCCTGTAAAACATGCAAGACTTCACAACTGGCCTCATGTCACTTTCTCAGATTATCTTCTACCCTGTGCATTTGTTTCACACTCAACAAACCTCATACAGTAGCTACCAACTGCAGAAAGATATAGACAAGCAATTAGAATGCACTGTGATGAGAATTACAATAGAGAAGCTTACTTAATAATGCAAAATAAAGGAAAGGGAGGTGACCTTAACTAGAATAGGGTTGGACTGCAAAGGAGGAGTTGGAGCACCACTAAAGGAAAACTAATGGGACTATTCCTTTTCCCCCCTCATCTTTTATTTCTACTTTTTGCCTCTGGCTAGGGAATTTTCACTCCACCTGCACAGCAAATGCTGACATTAGTAACATTTGGTTGTAGCCATTGGTTAGCAATCAATTCTGATATGGAGACTGCTTTATGTTAGGGACTTTGTTGTTGTTTAGTCGCTAAGTTGTGTCTTACGTCGCAACTCTTTTGCGATCCTGTGGATTGTACTCTGTCAAATTCTTCTGTCTATGGGATTCTCCACAAGAATATCGGAATGGGTTGCCATTTCCTTCTCCAGGGGGTCTTCCGAAACCCAGAATTGAACCCGAGTCTCCTTCTTGGCACGCAGATTCTTTACCACTGAGCCACCAGGGAAGAATTCGTGCTAGGGACTACTACCCACTGTCTTTATCCTTTCTGCCTCTGGTTAACAGCCTGGCATCCAACAGCCACCCAACTCTGGGTACTATTATTTGTGAATAAGTGATTCAAGATTCATCTCGAAACTCAGTTTCCACAGGCCTGCCCAGCCTTTTCTGGCATACACGATTATCCCTTTCTGTATGCAAGTTATTATTTTGTACATGTGCTTAGCTAGGGCTTCCCATACAAAACTGTGTGTGTGTGATTTTTGGTTTCTACCTCCCACTACTGTGAGTTTCCTGAATCAGGGATCAGATCCTCCTTATTAATTGTGTTTTTGTTTCTTTTCTTTCATATTCCTTTTTATTTATTTTTAAATGGTAGAAAACTGCTTTACAATTTTCTGTTTGTTTTTGCCATACAACAATGTGAATCAGTCATAATTATCTGTGACCCCGCTAGGTCATCACAGAGTGCCAGGCTTGGCTCTCTGTGTTATTTAGCAACTTCCCATTAACTCTTTCACACATGATAGTGTATGCATGTCAGTGCTACTTTCTCATTCGTCCTACCCTCATCTTCCCCTACTGTGTCCACAAATGCATTCTCTACCAGGCTCATCAGTACCATTTTTCTAGATTCCATACATATGCATTAGTATATTATATCTGTTCTTCTCTTTCTGACTTACTTCACTAAGAGGCTTTAGGTTCATCCACCTCATTGCAAGTGTTTTTGTTTTTTTCATCTCTTCTGCTTTCCTTCCTGGCACTGGGTTTAATAGTTCTTATATATTTGAAAAAAAATGTGTGTTGAGTAAGTTCTCTATTATGAGATATTAAAACAATAAAANCCCAGGAACTGTGTGACACTAACATAATTTGTTATTGATATATGTTACATAAGATCATGTACATACAAGTTTTATTCTTAACATAGAGGAAAGGGTATGCTTTTAACTTCCTGCTTCAGATGTGAACTTTTAAAAGCAAGTAAAATAAAAATGATATGCTCTTATATGGGAACTGTAATCTCATGGAAGCAAATGAAGCCTTTTGGAGGGAAAGAAAGATACAGAGAAAAAATATGGAGGTATGATTATGTACGGGCTTCCCTGGTGGCTCAGTGGTAAAGAATCCACCTGTCCATGTAGGAATGCAGGTGCCACCCCTGGGTCAGGAAGACCCCTTGAAGAAGGAAATATCAATGTACTCCAGGACTTTTGTCTGGGAAATCCCATGGACAGAGAAGCCTAGTGGGCTACAGTCCATGGGGGTCGCAAAAAACAGCTGGATATGACTTAGACACTAAACAACAACAAAGCTTATGTATCTAGATATATGCATGTCCATCGACCCATGTATATAATGCATATATATATATTATGTAACTGAAAAAAATAGGCAAATGGAATCTTTTTTAGGAAGCAAATGTGATAGAAAAATTTCTAGTTAGGAAAATTAATCTGGAAACCTCAAAGACAACAGTAGTATAAAAAGAAAAGGAGATGGAGAAAAAATTACAAGCATGTGCACAAGATCTTTAAGCAAAACAAGAGAGGAAATAAAACCGCTGTTTAAATAAACAGATATTTTAATGCCTAAGTACTTCTAAATAAAGGAACACTTGGAAAAAACTGCCTCTATTCTATACTTTGCAGTTTCAGTCAAAAGCAATGGGTGACCTAGGAACTGCGAGGAAGACAGAGCACTTAGATTTAGGAAAGAGTATCAACATTTTTCTACCTTAAAATCAATTAACACTTCAACAGAGGAAAACAAACTAACACTTGTGAGATGTCTGGGAAAGAATAAGGAAACTGGTCATATTTAAACACCCTTGAAGGAAATTTTCTACCTTAAAAAAGGTTTGTTACAGAGTGTGCATTGACTTGAACCTCTTATTGTTCAGACTCCTAAATTCCCATCAAAGCTGATGATTAAAGTTCTACACACTGGCCAGATCCCTACAATTATCCCATTGTGATGGAGCTCAACAGTGGGCTCCCTGCTATGGCCAGACATCAAGTCATTAGAGAAATGCGAGGGATGATGAAGAAGGTTATTTTAATTTCCTTTTCAGCCCTTCTCAGGAGTGCCTCTTTAGTTCACAGAGCTCTGGGTTACTTGCTTTCAAACTAACAAGCAATATTATAAATGGAGGCTGCATTATCATGATTGCAGACAATCTAAGGCACTTGACGGCCAAGGATTCGAGGCCCTCAATATGTGCCGTGTTGTATTTATCAGCTAAAAATATATAGACGCAGCAAACAATAAAAGGGGAGGGGGACAAGGAAAGGCTGGTGAGGGGGCAGGGGAAACAGTAAGAGAACACAGCATCAAGACAAAAATGCCTGAAAGAGACAGCAGCATAGGCCTGGTCACTTTGCTGGTAGATGAAACATTTTACCCATTTTCTTGCTGTTCCACGGCATAGTGTTCCAGCTCTGTGCCCGGAAGAGGCTGCACGGGGGGAGGAGGTAGTGGAACATTGGCCCAGGTCGATCCATTGTTTTTCTGTGGTTTAGAAGAGTTTTTATTTTTCTTCTTTTTTCCACCTTTCCCACCTGAAAGTAATAATATATTTATTCAGACATACCGAATATCAGAAGAAACGGAGTACATCAGATGGGAAGATGCATTTCTGTTTTCAAAACACCACCATCAGTATGTTACAGTTGTTAAAAGCTATAAACAATGAAATGATATGATCAGGAAAACATTTTTATAAATCACTCAAAGTGATATTGTTTCTTTCACAATGCATTAGTTGCAGAGCTGAATACACAAGAAACATGGGTGCGGTGGCAAAAGCACATGTATTGATTTATTCACATTTGCTGCCTCCACGTTTTCATTGTTAGATGAAATAATGGGCCATAACAAATTCTTTAAAATGTCAGATTTTAGTGCATTTATAATGCTCTTTTGCATAATCCGTCTCAGTGGAAAAATGCAGTGTCTAAGGATACAGGCTAAACTTTTTCATTAGAATTTACTCAATTTAATTAATCCAGGAGAGTAACAGTTTTCTCTCAAAAGTAACTTATAAAAATCAGTCAACTACAATCTGGAGGATACTTGTAAACCTTTCACAGTTATATGTTTTATAGAATTTTTAACTAATGAATGGCACAGTTACTTTTTGCATATAGTGAGTGGTTCCCAGATGTCTAAGTATAACACATCTTAAAATACCAAATATGGGGAAAATTAATGGAAATATAGTAATCAATTTCAGTATTATTGTAATACAAATGAATTCATGTACAAAATATGAGCAGAAAGTAACTTGGCAGCATATGAGCCATATCTGGGATTACCAGAGCTTAATGAAATATAAAGTTTTTCATTTGTTCAATGAAGTACTTTTTACTGCTCCAAATTAAGTACATCAAGTTTCTTCCTAAATGGACCACAGCTGGATGCAGAAATGTGTACTGCTTGAGCAAAAGAATTTTAGGGGAATGTAGGTAACTTCTCTCATTCCTATGGCAGTCAATGGCTATATTTAAAAAAAAAAAAAAAAAAGGTATTGATCCCTTGAACTGTATCATTCTGGAACTAAAAGTTATGAGTATCAAATATTCATAGCAGGACTATCTAACAATAGAGATATCACTAGAAATTTGCCTCAACTCCATTCTTCTATCAATTAACCAGCATCAGCCAATTCAGAAAATTATGGAATTTAACAATAACTTTGAGTGCCAGAAAGCGATGAAACTGTAAACTAGATATATACCCTATTGCTAAATATGAAATTGTGCCTGTTTTCTAGGTCATGTGCACATATACATATACAGAAAAGAGCATCCCTGAAAACTAAGTGCTTTCACCCTTCCTTTCACTTTTTATCTTTGGCAGAAAAAGTATTAAGAGAAAGGAGAGCAGGTAATTTCTAGTTTGAGAATAAGAGTTGAATCTCTGGGCTTGAAACTAGTTTCTCATTTACTTGATAAGTTACTCAACAGATATCACCTGAATTTCCACATATAAAAAAGGCATAAAGTGACTACTTGTTTGGGTTATTTTGAGTATTATAAGAGATAACACATATAAAGGATTCACAGTGTACAGAATGTTCAATAAATGGCAGTCATTCCCACTCTCTTCCATCTCCTCCAGCTCAGCACAAACTCAAGTCTGTCTCTTTACAAGGCCATTCCACACCGAACTCCTCCAGCCCCATTGAGGATCCCAGAAATAATCTGATGCTTAGGATAAAAATAATCAACCTAACTGATTAAAGCTTGTAATTTTTGTGTTTATGGTAGGTGAACCTTAATCCTTTGTCTCTTTGTTATTTGGTGGATAACCCACCAAAGTCATAAACAAAGATTGTATCTTTCTTGGTATTTTCAGAACTATGTCTCACTACTTAGAAGAACAGGGTGGGCATGTATTCTTTGTAGTTTTCCCCTGTTGTACCTCTTATTCCTTATATATTTACATGTGGACCTTTTATTTTTTTTTCCACTTTTTATAGCACTTTTAGAATTGTCATATGATCTCCACCAGACCTGAGTGACACAAATAGGGAAGTTTTTATTTACATCTCCATCTTATAGATGGGAAAATAGAGGTTCTTTCTACATTTGTGCATATTCACATAGTAAAAGAACAAACAATTTAGAATGCAGTAGCTTTAGTGGAAATTACAATTTCTGCAGCTCTGAACCCAGCTCTGTTGAAATTCTTCTCCAAGGTCAAGGAAGCTATTACCACCTCTTATTGACAACTGACTTAAAATTGTGCTGGGGAAGCAGAGCTGATTCACAGAGGGAATTTGTGAGGCTCTCCATCCAAGGTCCACTTTCCCCTCTTTGGGGGAAATTTCTGCTTTCTCGTTGTGGGTACTTTTGGTAAGACTATCGATTAGCATGCTTTGTCTTCTCTAGAAAGAGGTAAGAGGTGGGTGCTGAGCATAATAGTGCCATATGATACAAGCTAAGGAAATTAATTTCTCTGAGATCCATATCTTGAGCTAAGTGAACCCAGTTTGTTGCTGTTACCTGCAACCTAAGATCCTCAAGCATTATAAGGTGAGAACTGTCTGCATTATGTATTTAGTCATCACATATTTTGATGACTTGCAGACATAGTTGACCCATTTCTCTTCTAGTGAAAATGTAAATATTTGAATTTACATTTATTTATGCTGAACAAATGATTTCTATGTAAAGAAAATTGTGAAAACAGCTTATTTTCAAATTAAATTTAGTCTTTTAAAAATACTAGTATATAAAAATATTTAGTTATTACTACTGATGCTTGGAGAAGGAAATGGCAACCCACTCCAGTAATCTTGCCTGAAGAATCCCAGGGACTGAGGAGCCTGGCAGGTTACAGTCAATGGGGTTGTAAGAGTCGGACACGACTGAGTGACTAAGCACACACACACTACTGCTGCTGCTAAGTTGCTTCAGTCGTGTCCGACTCTTTGCGACTCCATGGACTGTAGCCTGTCAGGCCTCTCAGTCCATGGTAGTCTCTAGGCAAGAACTTTGGAGTGGCTGGCCATTTTCCTCCTCCAGTGGAATCTTCTCGACCCAGGAATTGAACCTGTGTTTCCTGAAGCTCTTGCACTGCAGGCATATTCTTTACTGTTAAGCTACTGGGGAAGCCCTATTACTATTGATATTGTGCTATATATTTGTGCATATATATAAAATTATGATTACAGAGATTATTTTGAAAAAAATTTGAGTTTTATATTTTTAATGGTTGGTCTTTTTAAGAGGAGTGCTAAGAAATTATATATTGAATAAATTATTATATGAGTGCTTCAAAGGTGAGAAATTCACTCAATTCANCCTTTATATTAACAGGCCATTTAAATTTGTAACAGATGTTTAAAATTTTCTGGATTCTATAATATATACAATTCTACCAATAGGTAAGGAGAGCAAATGGCTCATTTTGGAGAGAAGAGAGAACATTAACATGTTCAGACTGAAAGGTTTCTATCTCTAAGGAAAGATCATTTAGTAAATGTTACCCTAATGATATAAAAGAGTTAACTATTTATGGCCTTGATACCTCATAACCTATGACATATTTCAATACACTATAATCTTTCACTAAGTAACTGAGGTTAAAAAACTTCATAAAAACAGATAGACTATCAATAGTATAAAAAAAATAAAGTCACGGTATCAATTAGAAATGAGCAGAGAAAGTCATCAGTCATACACAATGTACAAATTAGAATGTCTACAAGGATCTCCTCATTTTAGAGATGAGGATCCTTGGGCCTAGAGATCACTGATATTTATTATGATAGGTACATATTTCTTTCCAGTAAAATGTGTTTTTCCCTACATGTGCTATTTAATGCCTGCATTATGGGTTGTTAGTTCAGCTAATGCATCTTGAATATATATTCAAATTTATAGCATAAAAAATTACCAATATAAAAGACTGGGTTTTTTAAAGAAATTAAATGTAAAGAATAGTGTCCAATATTAACATTCCTGTTTAGCATGGTATCAGGATCTTACTCTAAATATCATCAATACATAACACAGTATTTTGGAAAACTTGTCCAAAAGTAGGAAGTCACATCACCAGACTCTTAATATTATGAACGATTTCCAAAATCATTTGCATTTTAGTTGAAATGGTGTCCATGCCATGGAGCTGATTTTCCTACGTGATCATTTTATTGCAAAGTTCTCTTGACTCTTAAGTAGGGTTCAAGGCAGATCAAACTCATCTACTCCTTAATAATCAATATTTAATAAAACGGCACTATCTTTCAGTAAATACAACCTTGTACAATAATACATAAAGGCTGATGGTGAATTTTACCCTCCTCCACCCCCAGAACTTGATTTCATTAGGATAAACTCCTACTGTCATTTGAGAGATAAATGTCTGACAGTGAGTTGTGAGCCAGTACTTCTTCATGAGTGTTAGGAACACAGGTCATATGCTGGTGACAAACAAATATTTCTCCTTACTGTGATGAGACCAACCTGAGAGACTGCCACTCCTCTCTGAGCTGTTGTGAGAGCTGGTGGTGCTGAAATCCTGTGACTGGTTGTGTGGCATTCTATTAGACAATCCCTCAGCCAATCGGTAGTCAGGGATGTAAAGTAAGGCTAAGGGTTAAAGGGCAGAGGTCATAGTGGCATCATGTGATTAGTTCACAGCACAAGCCCATGCAGAACATGCAGTTAGCAATTCAGAAGCAGATGTCGTAGGACAGTGGAGGAATGTTTTGTCTATCCTGCCTAATGGAGGTCGAGATGGATTACTGATCACTATTGAATAAAGAGCTAAAAGGATGAAACCAATTGGTGTTGCTGTGTGGTGATAGCAACAGTGGTGGCGGTGGTGGGACTGTGCAAGGTACTGAATACATGCCAGTATTTTTTATAGTTTAGGTTGTGAACCTGGTGATGAATTACTAAACCGAACAACAAATACTACTTTCTATCTCATGCAAAAATGATATGAAAATAATTCTTCTGGAAGTAAGAACTGGACTTACCATTGTTACCTTTGTTCTGATCGGGTAGAGAATAACCAAATCCCATCAGGTCTGTTTTTTGCTGAATTGAGCTTTTCCACTGTGGATCAGGCAGATCGACGGCCAATTCATGTATGCTATTGGAATGCAATATCTGAGTCGTGGCATATGGGGTAGCCTGTGTTATTTGGCTGGAACTATTGTAAGTGGTTTTGGTTGTGAAGTCAATGCTGCTATAAATGGCTCCATCTGAGAGCATCGTTGCCGTTTTATCCCCTTGGCCTGGAACTGGTGGCAGCACATCTGTGGTGAACATAGGGAAATGAAACAATTTAACGATGCCCAGGAAGCCCAAAACTATCAGGGCTGAAGATGAAAAATAAATGTGTCATGCCGCACGTTTGCATTTCAGCTGAGACGGGCTTCATGAGCCAATGAAGGGTAGATGATGTACAACCGTCGCCAAGCTATCAGCCTTGGTGACAGGCAGGCCTACCGCTCGTCCTTCACGTCTCACTGCTTAACACACCCTATCCCCCATTTTCTTCAACCATGAATGAGAAATTTAGTGTATTTCACTACTGAAAAAATGCTTTCAGTTGTTCATTCTGGTTTAGAATCCATGAAATTGTTAGCTCTTTACAGAAGCAATGGCAAAACTGACTCTACAAATCATGGATGAAAAGCATCTTTTTCCACTTTATCCCAAGAGACATGGAAAATAACTGCTAAAATAGATGCAAAAGTTTCCAAAATTACACTCTCCAAACTATGAGGCACTTTTTACTGAAGTTTCTACTTGCTGTTTATCTGAGTTGATTTCACAGCTCCAGAAATGGAGTGTAACTGATGGTAGCAATTTTTTTTTTCCTTGGATAACAAAGGAAGATTTTCATGAATAAGTCATTTTCACAATACTGCAGGATTTAACTACAGAAAAGCAATCTGGGTGATCATAGAGTTTAATTTATGCTACCAAATCTTAGAAGTGGAGAATTATAGTTTCAAGTTGTAATACAGCAAGAGTAAAATTAAACTTCAGGAAAAACACTGAATATCAATCAGTACATTTATCACTTTGGTGTGCTAAATTATCTTTACATGATGTTTTTAAATTCAGAACTGCCGCCTCTCTCCTAAGCACTTATTTTCCTTCTCAGAATGAAGACAATAGAATCTAAAAAAAATACAAAAACAAACAAAAAAACCCTACTAATACTATTTTTAATCATGTAGAGTTAAAAGTGAATATATATTATGCTACTTAATAATCGATGTTCCGACAGTCACATTTCACAGGACCTGAGTTATCAACCCTCTTCATTTCATTATGGAAAATTTTCAGCTAGTTATAGTACTGTAATAATAAACCAAATGATCTCAGTAACAAAACCAGCTTATCATCACAAGGAGAAAACTGAAGTAGTCAAAATATCCTAAAGCTTTTAGATTCTATGATATCTAACAGCGCTTGAAATAAGGATTCTTATAAAAATATTAATTTTGCTTTTGTATTTTACAAAAGCTAAAAATGATCTTCTTTAGCCACACTAACAAGACATTTAAAATGCATTTTATACACTACAATCACACACTGTAGGCTCTTTCTGAAGGTTTTGAAGTCTGAAATTCCAACCCATTTTATAAGTATATATGTACTTTTTAAATAACTAGTTTAAATAGTTAAACATGTTCATATTTATAATACTTCATCAAGTTGTATAATTAAGCACATTGTTTTCAGATTCAGAATTTTATAACTACTTTCTTGCCCTTCTTGTTTTTAGCTGTAAACTGATTAGGAAATTTGATGGCAAAGATACATGTTTCATTCTAAAGCATCGGGTCAGTATCATTTTTATTCTCTGAGATGCTCGATATTTAATAATATATCAAAATTGTGAAAGTAGGTCCTTCACTCTGGGGAAGTTTTTTGAGTTTTGCTTCTGCCTCCTCTACCATGTCTTTCACTGATGAACTGGACAGGTACCCTTCTTCAATACTGACCCCAACTTCCCAACATCTTGAATATGAGGTTCTCCAAAGCTTTGGATTTAGATTGTGAGCTACTGCCAGTTTTTGAAATGGTTGTGTGTTCACATATTTTAAAATGGAAAAAAATACAGTATGAAAATCTAATCCTTCATATTCTATGCCAACTAAAGCTATGGTTCTAGAAATAGAATCTCTCTCAGCTGGATGAAATTAGTCTTCAATTCTAAGTGCTTCTATATTGATTTGGGGGCTGCATATTTCCTTCAAATGTTATTTGCTCACTTTTACATTTTCAAAAAATAAATTGAATTATGTCCCAACATTAAAATACTAGAGGCTTATACATGACTACTTGCATGCGGGGAATTATAACATCAGATGATTTGGAACTCTGGGCCAGTCTTCCTCCCAGGAGCCTGGACTCGAATAGGTGCTGCCATCTTTAGACAGGACTTTTCATTTTATATTCTACACAGTCCACATCTACCCCTTCTTGATACTTCAGGTTATCTGACTGGCATTTGTTAACGTTTGTGTCTGAAACTCATGATTTATAGAAACGCTTCTCTCTAGTCAGAATTACTCACGACTTCATTCTTCAGTTTTTCAGCACCTAGTTACACATGCATTTCTTTTCGCCTGGAATAATTACTTCCATGAGTGATTGTCTCCTTCACTGTATCTTAAGTTACTTGAGGACAGAGTATCTGGGATTTATGTCTGTCTTTCCATAGTTCCTCATCTAGTGTTTTGTAAAGAGTAAGTACTAACTGAATAATTAAAGGGCATTTTTATAGTTTGTATTGTCAAAATGAATACATGTGATTATTAGTAACTTGATTATTCAAAATAGTATTTTCATTACCTTTAAGCATGCATTAATAAACATTCTTAAAGGAAAAAATGTCAGTATCCATGGTTATTCCTCTAAGTGTACTTGGTAATACAATCATAGATGTGAATCCTACCTTAAGAATTGCAGAATGGTGTAAATAAAAGAATATAGGCTTTAAAATCTGTTAGATCTGGATTCTACACATAGATCTCAAATTATTCACCTTGATAAACTTTAGTTTCTTGACCTCTAAGTTAGAAATATGATTATCTATATCTTACACTTACTACATTGATTGTGCAAAGGAAATGGAATTTGCAAAATGTCCTGTCTGTTTAGTGAATGCTTAAAATGCTTATCATACTGAAAAGAGATACAGTTAACTCTGCAAAAACTTTGTCACAGCCTTGAGAGTGACCTGTGAAATATTTTCATGTCATGAAAATGAAGTGGAAATGGAAAAAAAAAAACCTTTGAAAATTTCATAATAACCTTTGGCTAAATTAGATTGAGACATTTTAGAATGTTAATCTAATCTGCTAGAAACTGAAAAAAAAAAAAACACTTTCTCCATCTTTGTGCATTTATTTCTTGATATAAAGATAGAATGGTGTGTTATTCCAATACAAGAAAAAAAGGAGCTATTCCTTAATTGATAAAAGCTTTATGAACAGAATTTCAAAATCAGTGGGTAGGGCAGGGAGGAATGTTTTGATTTCATGATAAGACTATGCTTGGGCATAGAACTATCCAAGGTAAAGTAACACCTAGAATTGCAGGTCTCAGAATTCTGACACCTAGGGGAGGCAGCCACTTTCAGAGTCTGGGCAACTGAATCTAAATAGGGTGGACTGAATTACAGAGGGTAAGTAAGATGCTGAGTAGTCATACAACTTATGGAAGCGAGGGCCCCCTTTTTCAGTTAGTACTGAATATGATGCAGAGTTGTGTAATAATTAGTAACTTTTATTATTTAAAATACCATTTTACATATATCTAAACATTCATTGGTCTTACATTCATAAAGAGAAAAGGCCAATATCCGTGACTGTATTCTAAGTCAGTATGTTTATACACTCACACATGTGAAATCCACCACTGAGGTAAACCCAGAATACTTAGCTTGGTTCTGGGTTCTTCCTAGAAGTATGGAAATCCTTCAGTGGATTCACACAAACTTTCTTGGATTACAGCACTATTCTCCTAATTAACCACCTAAATTTTTCAACCTATCTCTGTCCTCCACCCAGTAGCTAGATGATTTAAAACAGCACTTGCATTCTAGAATTCTCCTCTTAAAGTCCATTAATGGCTTCTAATCATCCTCTAACAAAGTTTAAAGGCTTTGTGTGGCTTAGAAAACCCTCTGTTACCTGTCCTTCCATATTTCTTAGCACTTTTTTGCCTTGCAACTGATACTCAAGTCATTAGGAAATTCATTCATTTCTTAAAGAGGTCAATGTTTCCCTTACTTTCTGAACCTAAAGACACAGTAAATTTCTTCTTTACACACTTTCTACACACATTTGACTCCCTACTGTTCCTTCATGTATCAGCCTAAATAATACTCCATGCACAGCACCTTCCTCCTCTCAGGAGACAGCTCTTTCATGTGGGGTACTGGCAAGGTACCAGTCCATTTGCTGTCTGCACAATCTTATGCCAATGGAAAACTCATATATCAGCTGCACTAAATACTGGGGCCTGAGACTTTTCCAGTCCCATCTTTCTCTACACCCATTGCTCTCCTAATGATTGGATGAAAAGGTAGAGAGGGGAAGTGAAGATTTTCATAATAAGTCCAATTCTGTTTTCTTTATAAAGACCTATAGAGAGGACTCTAGTACTGAATTTTGAAGACCTTAGCATGTCAGCTACTTAGAATATTTTTGTCTTTTATTTGGGGGTACAAATGATCAATTGTGGAATTACAGAAAAGCTGTCAACATGTTGTTATACATATTTAAGTGTCTACCTCTTATATATTTTTTACTGTCTGCCACAGGCCCTGTTTGGCTGTATAGTTCCTGATTTGGTAATCACGTACTGTGCTCAGTCACTCAGTCATTTTGACACTTTGCAACCCCATGGACAATAGCCCACCAGGCTCCTCTGTCCATGAAGTTTTCCAGGCAAGAATAATGGAGTGGGTTGCCATTTCCTTCTACAGGGGATCTTCCCAACCCAAGGACTGAACCCAAGTCTCTTGCATCTCCTGCACTGGCAGGCAGATTCTTTACCACTGTGCTACCTGGGAAACCCTTAATCATGTACTAATAGTACAAAGAACAAAATGCATTATGAATAGTTATCTTCTTGGTTAGTAATGACATTCTTAAAAGCTCAGTTTTACTCAAGGTAATAGATACCACAGCTTTATAATAAAATATTTAGCAAATGTACAGTACTATGAATAAATGTTCTTCACTAAATTCACTTATGGAAGAAAATACTTTTGGGTATGCTTTTTTCAAAACATCCAGGAAAGCCAAGAAAACAAATCACAAATGACAGTATTTTGAAAAACACAACTTACCTCCACGCCCAAAGTTTGAAATCTCATTTGGGCCACTATTGCTATTGTTTACTGGCAAGCTCGTGGCTGGCCATGAGTCAGCAAGCCATGGATAACTGGGATCACCAGCATTTAGAAGACCTGGGCGGCTAAAACAGGAATTAAGTAGAAATCAGTCCATGGAACTCCATGAGAGATTTGCACATCTGTCTCATGAACTACCGTGGATTAAAGAATTTAAGATTTTAATTCACTTTCAAATGAAAATCTGGAGGCTCTCAAGAATTAAGGAACTTTAGCAATTCAGTAAGGCTCTGTATAGATCATCCCTGTCAATGGAAGCAGAAGAGTCCTGCCTGGGATTCTGCTGACATCCAGATGAATTCAGCTGTCTTCCCTGAAACTGGTAGGCAACTGGTAACATAGCAGCATCCCAAAACAAGATCTAATGATAAATTGGCACCTCAAGGGAACAATTGCTCAGAATGATTGCTTAGTATCAGCCATTTCCAGGACTTTGGGCTATTGCTCCTTCAATTCCTACAGCTCCCATATTTATCTGTCCCCTATAGGCTGTAACCCCTGTTATGAGAACTCATGGTTGATTTAGAGGCAAAGAACTTAAGGGAAATAAATGAAGAGTATTTATACTGTCCCATCAATAGTACATTTTCAGGTTCTCTAAATTTAAAGTGTTAGGAGAATATGAAAGCGTTTTAGGGTGATAAAAGATCCACTGTGGTCTGATCCAGTATGTGCATATCCTCTATGAAGAAAACTTCTTTTGCATCATATTCAACAAAGAATCCCTATCTTTAACGTAAAAGTGGGATTCTGATCCCTTTCCAGATTATTACCATACTTGAAAAGATATAGCAACATCTATCATCATTGTACTTTTTTTTTTTCCTGATAGACCCTTGGTGATACAATCCTTAAGAGAAACACGTGTTTCTATGGAAACTGCAATAAGAAGATCCAACTGCTTTCTGGCTACATCCACCAGCTCTCACTAGACCTAATCTCTTTTTGCTAAAATATTGATTAACTGGGAGATTGGAAGTTATTACCAGAGCCTAATTACAATCTCCATATCAGCAAAGGGAAAATAGATGAGGATATATGGGTTTGTTATCAGTTTTTATCAATTTCAGTTGAGTATCCAAAGTTGTGGAATCCAGTCCTATCAATCTACAGCCTATTCATCATCTACGAATCATTTACTTTGTGATCGATTATATGTAATTGTTCACTCACAGCAATTTGGTGAGAACCAATAAGGAGCCTTAAACAACAGCAACTTCATTTGCTAATGTCTAATTAATGCAATAAACATCCTGCTAACAAATGAACACATTCCTTGTGATATTTACTACTAATTTCTTCAGGGGCATCTGGGAGATATGAAACATCTGGACTTGACTCCTCTAAAGTGCACAACAGATAGATCATTAAACCTTGTTGTACGCTGTTTAATTCCTTCTCGAATTCTCAGACTTATAAGTGATCGTTTATTACAATAATTGCCTTTTACTATGCAGTTTCCTCAGTCCTGATTAAAAATAAAAATAAAAAATCTCCTTGGTATACCTTCCATTGCTCATTAGTCCTCCATCTCCTCTTTGAAATGTAACTGTAAAAGAAAAAAAAAAAAAGAAACACACACAAGTAGTCAATATTAATTACAATTAACAACAACTACATATTGGCCCTTCGTTTAGAGCTGAAGCCCCTGGGAATTATAACAAAATATAATTAACATAATTGCACAGATAGTAAGAAGCAGTGGTTTGGCCTAAAGCAAAGCCATCATTTGTTCCAACTTTAATAAGACATCTAAAAATTCTCAGGCCAAACACACGGTTAAGTCAAAGGGGCAATTTTTATTTGTATGTCAGTTGGTACATACATGGTATTGGAAGATTGACATGCATTAACAAAGAATTATCACATCATGACTTTTAATGCTAATATACAGGTGTCCTAATTAGAGGGCATAATGCAAACTGCACATAATAGAAAGTGAAACAGGATAGTTCAAACAGGTAATATCCTTCTAATAAAACCAGTGAAACAGGTACAGATTGATAACCTATTCTTCTTCATGACAGGTCCTTTTAGGGACACTGAGAAGGACTATGAGTTGAAATACCATAATCACTGTATAATAGACATGAACTGTAGTGAATAGAGAATATATAATGTATTGAACGCTTTGCTTCATTTTCCAATCCTTCCAAAAATGAGATTTTTCAACTTATTGAATATATTCCCATTGTATGTAATGATTATACAACTTAAGTCCTTTGTAAAACTATGGAGCGTATTAGCAACACCAAAAAGCATCCAGTAAAGCCACAGCTGGAGAACCCACTCCCTCTGGTCACTAGATTTCATTCTACAAAACTAACAACATGAAAGTGTCAAGGATTGGCAAAGAAGATAAATATCAGTTTGGGTCCATCATCTCTTACCCACAATCTCTGCAGCTAAGATTGTTTGGAATTAAAATGCTTCAGATCTGAGACAGGTAATATGATGCACACTGCAGAGAGGGTCTGAGACAGCAACTATATTCAAAATGCTTAGTTTTGCAATGAGATGTGAACATTCATGATTAGTGGAACAAAGTCTATACATGACTTTAATTTATTTGAGGTCAAATTTTGCCACTAAATTACTTAACTTGAAAATCATTGGGAAAAATTTGGTGTTTAGAAGTTTATGGACTGCACAATTGCAATTCTGACCAAAATTAACATGCATCAGCTCAACTAGGCCCTGGGGATGAAGGAAAAAATACCATTTCACAGCTGTGAGTTCAACACATCCTATCTTTGGAAGACACTGATTATATTTACTATGATTACTTGGTGAGCAAAAGTGAAAATAAAATTTTATGAATTGATTCATATTTTTAATGAACTTGCTTTTTAAAGTATACGCTTAGTAAATACTTTCTCATTTGGATAATCTCATAATTCACCTGTTTCTTAAGTTTGAGCTAATAAGTACGATCACTTTTTTAGATTTTATAAATTTCTAAATGTAGCTCCCCAGTCCCCTCCCTAAGGTTGTCTAAGAATATATCTATTCAGTTCAGTTCAGTGGCTCAGTCGTGTCTGACTCTTTGTGATCCCATGCACTGCAGCATACCAGGCATCCCTGTTCATCACCAACTCCCAGACCTTACTCAAACACATACCCATAGACTCAGTAGTACCATCCAACCATCTCATCCTCTGTAGTCCCGTTTTCTTCCCGCCTGCACTCTTCCCCAGCATTTGAGTCTTTTCTAATAACCAGTCAGCGATTCCCATCAGGTGGCCAAAGTATTGGAGTTTCAGCTTCAGTATCAGTCCTTCCCATGAACACCCAGGACTGATCTCCTTTAGGATGGATTGGTTTGATCTCCTTGCAATCCAAGGGACTCTCAAGAGTCTTCTCCAACATCACATTTCAAAAGCATCAATTCTTCAGTGCTCAGCTTTCTTTTTAGTCCAACTCTCACATCCATACATGACTACTGGAAAAATCATAGCATTTACTAGATGGACTTTGTTGGCAAAGTAAAGTCTTTGCTTTTCAATATGCTGTCTAGGTTGGTCATAGCTTTTCTTCCAAGGGGCAAGCGTCTTTTAATTGCGTGGCTGCAGTCACCATCTGCAGTGATTTTGGAGCCCAAGAAAATAAAGTCTGCCACGGTTTCCACTGTTTCCCCGTCTATTTGCCTTAAAGTGATGGGACGAGATGCATCTTAGTTTTCTGAATGTTGAGTTTTAAGGCAACTTTTCACTCTCCTCTTTCACTTTCATCAAGAGGCTCTTTAGTTTTTCTTCACTTTCTGCCATAAGGGTGGTGTCATCTGCATAACTGAGGTTATTGATATTTCTCCCAAAAATACTAATTACAGCTTGTGCTTCATCCAGCCCAGCATTTCTCATGATGTACTCTGCATATAAGTTAAATAAGCAAGGTGACAATACACAACCTTGACATATCCCTTTCCCAATTTGGAACCAGTCTGTTATTCCATGTCCAGTTCTAACTGTTGCTTCTTTTCCTGCATACAGATTTCTCAAGAGGCAGGTCAGGTGGTCTGGTATTCCCATCTCATTTCTTAAAGAATTTTCCGCAGTTTTTTGTGATCCTCACAGTCAACGGCTTTGGCACAGTCAACAAAGCAGATGTTTTTCTGAAACCCTCTTGCTTTTTCGATGATCCAATGGATATTAGCAATTTGATTTCTGGCTCCTCTGTCTCTTCTAAATCCAGCTTGAACATTCTGGAAATTTTCAGTTCACATACTGTTGAAGTCTGGCTTGGAGAATTTTGAGCATGACTTTACTAGCGTGTGAGATGAGTGCAATTGTGCGGTAGTTTGTGCAGTCTTTGGCATTGCCTTTCTTTGGGATTGGAATGAAAACTGACCTCTTCCAGTCCTATGGCCACTGCCATATTTCTCTTACGGCATCATAATTAGGCAATATCATCATCATCCAAGGGTTTATCAGGAATATATGAGGCAGTGCTTTCAGAAACATCTTGTTGGCATCTAAAGTACACTGCTTTATGAAGTTTTTAGGTATCTTCTCAAGCACATTACAAAACAATCCTGACAGCACTTTTGCACCTGCCCAGGACTGGCTATGAAGAAGATGAATACTGATCACTAGTCTGCTTTGTGATGGACTCCCTTAAGTGTTGGGAATCAACAGTCAGCTGTGTGTCCATACCCCGTTGGGTCCCTTTAATAACTATTTTTAACAACGACAACAAAAATAACAAGCTGATCTGAAACAATTATTGTGAAAAAATTACTGGTGACATTAAATAAATGTCTGATTAGTTTGGAAAAACACAAAATGTGAAAACAGTGCAGCTAATTAACTTTCCATCTGAAGTGACTTTCTAGTATGTGGTTTTTTAATGGACTATCAAATGATTGTTTTACTCTGATAACAGAAGGCTGAGATAATGTTGTGACTATCAGCAGACATGAATGGGCTACACCTCCAAAGGTGTTGTTTAGGAAATATGAGGGGAGAAGCTGAGCATTTTTAATTTGGATGTTCTTTTTTCCTTACCCAAATTTTCTGTTACTGTCAGAGCAAAAATAATATTAGAAAAAAAGAAGACAACTGAAGTCAAGGACAACTAAACAAAAATTAGGTTGTATTTAACTTTATGTACTTACCAATGTTAAGTTTTTCATAAACTGTAAATATTAAAGTACTAAGATGCAACACTCAAAATCTTATCCAAAGATATCATTCAGATGCTAGTCAGCGAATGGAAAGTTGATCAGCATCATTAATCATTAGGGAGATGGAAATTAAAACTATAATAAGATGTTACCTCATACCTGTTAGGTTGGTTTCTATACAGGAAACATAAAATAAGCATTATTGAGAATATGAAGAAATTGAAACCATTGTGTACTGTTGGTAGAAGGTAAAAGCCATTTTACCCTTGGTTGAAAATACCATGTTTTTTCCTCAAAAAATGAAAAATAGAATTATAATAAGGCCCAGAAATTCCACTTCTTGATATATACCCAAAAGAACTGAAATCAAGATATCAAAGAGATATTTGTACATTCATGGTCACCATAGCATTATTCATTGCAGCTAAAATGTGGAAGCAAACCAAGCATCCATTGATGGATGAATGGATAAGTGTATATACAGATGCAATGGAATGTTAATCAGCTTTGAAAAGGAAGGAAATTCTGACATATGCTAAAACTTGGATGTACTTTGAGGACAATATGTTAAATGAAATAGGCCAGTCACAAAAAGACAAATATTGTAAAAGTCCATTTATATGGGGTACACAGAGTAGTCAAAATCACAGAGACAGAAAGTAAAATGTTGGTTGTGATGGCTGGAAGGAGAGGGAAATGGGAAGTTGTTGTTTACTGGGCAAAGGTTTTCAGTTTTAAAAGTTGAAAAAATTTATGGAGATGGATAGTGATGATGGTGCACAACATCATGAATGTATTTAATGCCTCTGAATGATACACTCAAAATGGTCAAGACAGCAAATTTCATGTAATGAGTATTGTACCACAATACAAAGTTGGGGAAAAAACATTCAAGCACTCGTTGAGCAGATGTGTTAGAGTATGGACTCTATAGTATGGTCCATATTTACCAACTGAGTTAAATGTTGTGAATGAAAGAATTTTAAATTTCAGAACATTCAAGATATATCCATTTTCTACTTTTATACAAATCATTAAATAATTTCAAATCTGCAAAGAGATTGTCAATAATAGTTCTTAAAGACATTTATGTTTGTGTCTCTTCATACCAACTATACAGAGGCAAAAATACAGTCTTTATATAAATACATAATTGACTTAAAATGGCCTATGGACACAACTTGATACATATAAAAAATTTCAATTTTGTGTGTTTCCATCAGGAGAAAACAACAACAACCCCAACACCCTTACGTAATAAAGTTGAATAGTTGTCTTTTTTGAAGCAAGGGATAAAGAGTATACTTTTTCTGGTTTCCTTTTCTTCCCATGCTCCAAAACTTTTAGATTTGTTCCATTTTGAAAAGCAGACCAAAAGTAACTGAGTTCTATTAGACCGTGAGATTAAAAACAGATGAGAAAGGATAAACAATTAGATCTCCTAAGATGGAAGTCATATTTGGTGCTTTGATCAACATTTTGTGTGTGTGTAGAGACAGAGAAACATAAAAATAAATGCCACAGCAAAATTGAAAGCTGTTTTGAAGTAGCTCTCATTTCACAGGTGATAAACTACCTTAAAGCTGAAAGGAAGAGGGTAGAGAGGGTAAATGGTTGAACAGTCTTGCTCTATCACAGTTTTGATAATCATAGTGTAGTAACTTTGCGCTTGTCAGAATTAACTTTGAAATAAGTAAATGTTTTTTGCCAGGAGTTTCTGATAACATGTAAAACTAAGAACTTTGAAGGGAACAGCACAGAATGCATAGGAGTTTTTATTTTGCTAAAACTGTCTGACTAGTGCTAAGGCTTCCAAAAAGCTCTACAGACACCTCACTCTTAACTGTTTTAGAAATGTATTAAATATTCTGAGTTTATTGCAGCATTTATGAAAGATAGAAGGTAAAGAGATTTTGCAAGTTCAGATCATATACAAAGTACCTCTACTATTATCTGTCAGGATTAATCCTAATCTCATGCCTGCTAGCACTGAGGGGGAAGGGAAATATAACTACATGGAAAATTGACATTTTGAGGTAAGGAAGCTTTCAGAGTGCCTATCTCTAGTAGGCCACATTTTCTTACTCCAAATGGAAACTTTAATGTTGCCAGCCAAGCCTCATTCCCTTGCCTGATAAGCTATTTCTCAACTATGAATGTAGATTAATCCTCTTTTAATAAGACTTAACTCAAGCCCAGATAATCAGAGTATAAAAATGCCATCAAATCTTTTAGCTGTCTTAGGATGGTTTTGTCAAATAATTTCACCAATGGTTTAAAACCTATGCATAAAGTGTTTGGTATTTCATAATTTGCTCACTCATTAAATTATTTACATTTACTGAGTTTAATCAAATCTGTCATCCTCAGAGGTAATATTCATAAAATAGAACTCACCCCTTTAAAAGTGAAGTTTACTTCCATTAAAAAGTTGATAACTTAAAAATTATTGATAGAAATATGACCAGCATTAGTTTGAAAAGCATCATGCAGGCTTCATGAAGATCATAATATGACATACAGAATCCTTGTGAAAGCTGCATGGCTTTATTCAAACTATATTGTTCACTTTTCTATTCACAAACACCATTAACACATATAATCAAACATTTTCTCTAGATTCAAAAATCACCTAATATTTTCTGCCAAAATATCTTCATGATTCTATTTCATCCTATAACAACTCAGGGAGTGAATATTTTTGGCAGTCAGGAAGCTCACATGCAATGGCAAGGACTGTTAGTGCTCAATGAAGATCAAGATAAATAACATTGCATGTTATTCTAGAAAAAAAAACATGATTTCACGTAGAATATGAGACAGGGGAATATGTTTCTCTTTCTAGTTGCCCATCTGTGAGCCATGAGCAAACCTTTCGTGTGTGTTTGTGTCTGAAGAATTTAAACAAAGAATAAATAGGAAAAAACTGGAATAGGAAGCTAGTAACAGCCCTGGGGAAATCGCCATCTTCTGCTCTGTAAAGAAGCAAAACTTTACATTCAGGCCAAATTCTCCTCTCAGATCCTTTCGCTGTATAAGTTTATATTTGATTCCTGACCGTTGCTTTTACAATCTAAGGTGCTATCCACTAGTGTTCTATGATCAATATGTTAACTCTTTTGAATCATAAGAAAAAATATCAACACTGAATAGCATGTCACTTTTTTTTACCTTTCTTCTAAGCATTCAAATATAATTTTCCATATGGAAATGGAGAGTCAAAGATTAACACGATAAAAGTCAGTGGGTGAACTTTTGCCTATAGAGTGAGTGGAAGGCATCCTGTGAAGACTTGGGTTTTCCATTCTGCAAAGGATTTCTTCTCTCCAAAAGTTAAAATCTTCCCTATGATGGTTAAAATCTATTGGTGATATTAAGAAGACTTGGAATGAAGTAGAAATGGCAAGTAATGAAGTCAAATTCAAACTACTTTTCAATTCTACTTGGGAATTCCTGGGTAGCTCAGTTGGTAAAGAATCTATCTGCAGTGCAAAAGACCTGGGTTCAGTTGCTGGTTTGGAGAAGGAAATGGCAACCCACTCCAGTATTCTTGCCTCGAAAATCCCATGGACAGAGAAGCCTGGTGGGCTACAGCCCCTGGGGTCGCAAGAGTCAGACACAACTTAGCGACTAAATCACCACTTCGATTCTACTTAGGATCAGCATTATTAAAATGCATGTTTCTGAATATATATGAATTGCAGCAGATGTTGAAGTATAATCTAAGATCACATTTGGGGTCTAAAGCAAATGCTGATCCCAATATAGACTTATGTTTCTTTGAAAAAAATTATCACTGGTGTCATAAATCAGTAAGAAAAATTTGAAACTATGTAGATATTACTGTGTAGTAAAAAGTAGAAATGTTAGACTTCTCATTTTCTGAGTAAAATTATATTGCTTTAAGCTTACCAGTTTTGCATTTCATTCTTGTAAAATTATAAGATTCCCACAGAAAGTTCTGTGGAAACCAAAATATAAACAGAACCATTACACACAGATACTCTCAATAACTTTTATAAAATACTTCACAGAAAATTAGCCCTGTATGAAATCTCTGTGCTCTTAAAACAGATCATTAGCTCATGTATCAAATATCAGAAATTCACACATATGATAAACAAATACTACACTAAGCATGCCCATTTACAATCCTCATTTTCTTTAAGCTGTAGAAAGACAAGAATATAAAAATTCCAGAAAGTGGCAGTTGGGATATTTATGGGGGGAAATGAGTAGAGAATATTACCAAGTCAGATATGCAGTGCTGAGTACCTGTAGTGTGGATTTTCATTTGCTTCTCACCTAGAAGAGAACAGCAGTTGCTGGAAGGCAAATTTCCAGCTGAAGGTGAATCCATTCTGAGAGTCAGCCATCTATCAATTAAGGATAAAGGTTCAGAAAGCCTGCTCTGTGGCTTGGCCTGATTCCAAAATATTTGAAGGGCATAGCACCTTCTGAGTTAGCAGTTCTTCTACAAGCAGATGGCTATCAATCACAGTGAGAAATGACAACAGGAAATGTGCTATTCTTGTCCAGCTCAAAGACCAACAGATATTTTCCAATCAAATGTAAAGAACTGCTGTTTTTAAAGAGAAGAAGAAAGAAAAGAAGAAAGGCTCTCTAACATGGTTTAACAAAAAAACATATAACTACTAATTATGAGAGTAATGCTATTTGGAAGAAGTGAATGAAAATCCTACAGAGGATAAAAATGCAACACTCCAAATATGGCATTGAAGTGACTAACATTGTCAGTCTTTTATTAGGTTCACTAAAGTCAAGCAAAGAGGTAGACACAAAAATAGTCTTTGATTTTATATGAGCATGTCACAGAGATGAAACAGAACACTGTGACTGACTAAACAGACAGCTAAACAGACAGTATCTTCAAGGAATGAAAGCAGGGGACTGGACTGCAAAACAAGAAGTTACAGTAAAGTCTCATTAATGTTCATGACTCTGACACTCAGCAGTCATTGCCCAGCATCCCTTTCCAGGAAGAATCCTTCATTGGCAGGGTGATAAAGCACTCAGATGACAAAGCATAAGGAAGCAAGCATCAGCAACCAATAAGAAATGAGAATGGCACAGCAATAGCAAGTCACAAAGTATGGAAACCCTTCTGCAATGAATACACTATACTATCTTCTCTAGATCTGGGAATATATTCTAACCAGTAACTAACAAACATTGTTTCTACAAGCTATCATCATGAGCCGCAAATGTGATCATCAACTGATCATATTTAAATACTATTCAATAACAAGAAAAACAACCAAATGGATGCTGTTTCTTTCATTTTGAACTATTCTCAGAAGCTTAGCAGCTGATAAGCTTAATAAGTAATGAAGCCTCTGTCAAAATCACTTATGAAGACATTTATGCTTCTTAATAAAGTAAAAATTAGAAATAGAAGATGAATAAACTATCTCAAAGATTTTTAAGATATTTGTAGGACAATGATATATTAAAATTGTTCCCTTGAAAATTCTAGAAAATGTAAAGTATTTGTGAGGCAATTTTTTTTATTATCGTTAGAGAAAGTACTTAAAATGAATGCAATTCAAACTTTAACTGAACATAGCTTCATCATCAAGGTCATTTTTCACTCACTGACGATAATTTTCTCTCTCTTTCTGCCTTGGATGTATTTTGAAGGCCATAACTTTGGACATCCTTAAAATTCTTGTTCTGGAGTCAAAGAAAACATTTTTGCAAACAAGTAGAACATCTAGGATCTTATTTTTCTTCTCTTTCTTTTGCTTCTGTTTTTTCTTCCTTCTAAAATGCTCATTGGTCACTTTAAAATAGACATTCTATTTAAGTGACTAGTAAAACAAATCATGCCTCATCAGTTTCATCAGTCCTGGTGAAATTTTTTGTTTGGTTTGCATTTTCCATCTGGGATACATTTCCCTTTGTAATCTGTATTGTAAATACAAAAAACTACATTTCAAATCTTTTCTCTTTTTTTCCTGAGCATTTTAGGGATGCTCTTGCCTAAATATACTTCTCAAACATGGTGTCATAGTTTGCAAAGTCTATGTGTGTGTGTGTTTTGAACTATTAAGAAAAATGACTAATCACTTTATTGGGGTGCACTCTTCTTATGCCTTGGAGATACCGGCAAAAAGGTGGCCTTATGGTCATAATGTGATATGATGAAGAGCAGTGTTAAAGCATACTGTTTATAATGGTTTAAATCAAGCAAAAAGCACCCATTCATTCACTCATTCATATTCCATTTCATTCCTTCCCTTGCATTTTATCATATTTCTAGAGCTAAGACATTTTCTTAGCTGGAAATAGCCTCTTACCAGCATAATTACTGAGTCCCTTTCTCTTCTTTCTTCGCCAGTACAACCAGATGCTAAAACCCATCAGAATTACCCAGCAGGCACCACCAATACCAGCTATAAAAGCTGGTTGCTTCACAACATCAGTGATTTGCTCAGTTATGCTGTTATTGTTTTCGGTAATGACAACTTCATTTCGTCCCCCTATGGAAGAAACAATAGTGTTAGTGCTAGTAAATATTAAGACCCAAAACCCCACAAAAATATGTGCTACACCAAAGGCACAGAAGATTGTAACCTTCTTTGAAGCAGGTAATATTTGTTGTGTCCTGACCCTGTCACAATTTACTGGTAAGCAAATTTTATAAGTTTCGAAAGAAGAATCAAATCATAAGTTTGAAATGTGATTAAGAACATTGCTCTTTTGTGTTTTGTTTTACTATGGACAGATTCAGAACCACTTCTTGATTTATTGCCTCATACATAAGTACTAAAACAAGTGTGTGAGCTGAAATAATAATAACTTTACTTAGGTAAAGGATTTTTTAAAAGACAATTCTCATTAAAAAAAAAAAGAAAAGCAACTACAACATTTAAACTGGGTATTTGCAAATTACCTTTCCCCTACAGCACTGCCTAAAACAGACGATCAAAATATTTCTCGTAATATTTTACCAAATAATTTACCTTGATCAAACATACTTTAATTTTCTGGAAGGTATTGAAACTGCTATACTAAATAATTTTAATAACATAAACATCTTTTCATAGAGATTAGTATCTATAGTTAAAATCTCACAGAAAGAGAAAACTTCTAAATGCCCTTAAAGTATCTGAAACTAATTTGAAAATCTACTTGAAGTCGGCTACAAAACACCTTGAAAATCCTCATGAAGTTAGATACAAAACACATTGAAAGTTAATTCTAAGGTCTATGTAACAAATCATACATTTAAGTTTAGACTAAGATTATTCTAGAAGTTGTCGCATTTCTGACAGTTTAGCCCTCTCAGACATAATAAAGACAATCTCAATCCACGTTTTTAAACAGGTTTAAGACTCATGGAATTCTAACATTACTAATGAGCAAAGATTTAGGTGCTTATTGAATAGATGAATTAATTCAGAAACTGGAAACTAAGTGAATTCTCATATTAATATCTCCTTAGTGAGCAAACAAATAATTAAAAAATAAATTGTAAGCAAAATATAAATGGCAAATTTCAGCCTATCGTAACAAAGGAACATGTAATTCTCTTGTTTTAGTTATCCTGGCCCTGTAACATACTGGAAACAGCAAGGTCTTTGAAGTTCCACATTTGAGTATCATCTCTGTCACTTCCTAGCTAGGAAAGCAGTGGGTTTATGTAGGGCACTTAATCTTCTAGAATCCCTGTTTCTGTTAGCTGGTGACAGTAGTGTCTATTTCATACATTTGGGAGGATTAATCCAGATGATGAATGTAAGGAGTGGACTTCCCTGATGGCTCAGCAGTAAAGAATCTGCCTGCAATGCAGGAGACACAGGAGATGAGGAAGATCCCCTGGAGGAGAGCATGGCAACCCACTCCAGTAGGTTGCCTGGAGAATCCCATGGACAGAGGAGCCAGGCGGGCTACAGTCCATGAGGTTACAAAGAGTTGGACACAACTGAACGACTAAGACTTTACTTTTACTTTACTCCTACCTGAGTGGGTCTTAAGTAACTCTTAGCTTTACCTGGGCCATAACTTGAGTCACAAATTATAGTGTTCCTATTAACCTCTTTCCATGTGCACGTGTATGTGCCCAGTCATGCTTGTATTGCTGGCAGATTCTTTACCATCTGAGTAACCAAGGAAGCCCCAGGTAGGAATATAAGTTGTACATTATCTAGATGTGAGAGTCCTTCAAACCATAGGTGACTTGTTAACCAAGGTTTCACCTTTCTTCCAGAGAAGAAAGTTAGCCTGTATCTCCCAGCCTCCCTTGTAGCTGAGTGCAACAAAATGACTGAATATTGGACAATTATCTCTGGACCAATCCATGTACCACTGTGACAGCACTTCATACTCTCTTTCCTAAGGTGTTGGATAGAACAAGGGATCAGTTGTGGGATGCTGACCCTATGAGAGATGGTACACCATTGACTGGAAGGATCCACATTTCATGAAAAACTCTATGGAGTAGAAACCCCATCCTCCATTCTGAGAACCCACATTAGACTGACTATGAATAAGAAAGAAATTTTTACTATGTTAAGCCAATCAGAATGCCCATTTGTTTTTTATTTGTTGTTCAGTTGCTAGGTCATGTCTGACTCTTTGTAACCCTGTGGACTGTAGCACGTGAGGCTCCTCTGTCCTTCACTCTCTCCCAAAGTTTGCTTAAGTTCATGTTCATTGAGTCAGTGATGCTATGTAACCATCCCATCCTCTGCTGCTCACTTCTTTTGCGTTCCATCTTTCCCAGCATCAGGGTCTTTTCCAAAGAGTCAGCTCTTTCCATCAGGTGTCCAATGTATTGGAAACTCATGTTCAGCAACAGTCTTACAATGCATATTCAGGGTTGATTTCCTTTAGGATTGGCTGGTTTGATCTCCTTGCTGTCCAAGGGATTCTCAAGCATTTTTTCCTGCACCACAATTCAAAAGTATCAATTCTTTGGCACTCAGCTTTCTTCATGGTCCAGCTCACACATCTGTATATGACTACTGGAAAAACCATAGCTTTGACTATATGAAATTTTACTGGCAAAGTGATGTCTCAGTTTTTTAATTTGCTGTCTAGGTTTGTCTTAGCTTTCCTTCCAAGGAGCAAGTATCCTTGAATTTCATGGCTGCAGTCATCATCTGCAGTGATTTTGGGGCCCCAACAAAATAAAACTTGTCACTGCTTTCACTTTTCTCCCTTCTATTTCCCATGAAGTGATGGGTCCGGATCACTTGATCTTCATTTATTGAATGTTCAGTTTCAAGCCAGGTTTTTTACTCCCTCCTATCACCCTCATAAAGAGTCTCTTTACTTTCTCTTCAATTTCTGCCATTAGTGTGGTATTATCTGGATATCTGAGGTTGTTGACATTTTTCCTGACAATCTTGATTCCAGTTTGTGATTCATCCAGCTTGGCATTTCACATCATGTACTCTGCATATAATTTAAATAAGTAGGATGACAATAGACAGCCTTGTCGTATTCCTTTCCCAATTTCGAACCAGTCAGTTGTTCCATGTCTTGTTCTAACTGTTGCTTCTTGACCTGTACACAGCTTTCTCAGGAAACAGGTAAGGTGATCTGGTATTCTCATATCTTAGATAATTTCCCAAAGTTTGTTGTGATCCACACATCAAAGGCTTTAGTGTAGTCGATGAAGCAGAAGTAGATGTTTCTTTGGAATTCCCTTGCTTTTTTCTATTATCCAACAGATGTTGGCAATTTGATCTCTGGTTCCTCTGTCTTTTCTAAATCCAGCTTATACATCTGGAGTTCTCTGTTCACATACTGTTGAAGCCTAGCTTGAAGGATTTAAAGCATAAACTTACTAGCATGAGAAATGAACACAACTGTACAGTAGTTTGAACATTCTTTGGCATTGCCCAGTTTTGGGATTGGAATGACAACTGACCTTTCCTATTTCAAGCCAGTGCTGAGTTTTCCAAATTTGCTGACATATTGAGTGCAACACGTTAACAGCATCTTTTAGCATTTTAAGTAGTTCAGCTGGAATTGCATCACTTCCACTAGCTTGTTCATAGTAATGCTTCCTAAGACCCAGTTGACTTCACACTCCAGGATGTCTGGCTCTAGGTGAGTGACCACATCATCATTGTTATCCAGAATATTAAGATTTTTCTGGTATAGTTTTTCTGTGTATTCTTCGAACTTTTCTTAATCTGTTCTGCTTCTGTTGGGTCTTTATTGTTTGTGTCCTTCATCATGCCCATCCTTGCGCATAATGTTCCATTGATATGTCCAATTTTTATATAGTCTAGCATTTCATTTCTGAAGTTTCTTTTGTATTAATTTCCAGATTTAAAAATCATCTTTACTTGTGTAGTAAACCTGGTTCATTTTCCTAATCTATTTGCTTTGAATCATTATACATATGAACATAGTCTAACATGTATTTAAAATGAGCTCATATTCATTATGTTGACTGTGCTAAACACTAGCTATAACTAAAAAGAAAACACCTTATAGCACAATCAGAAAAGAAAAGTTGTCCTCCATTTGTGTAAAAGAGTCATAAAACATCATACTGAATATAGTAGAATATTTATGTTGCCTAAGGTGTATTAGTGTTTCTTGTACAGCTAGTACTTCTGAAACAATGTTGTCAGTTGAACTAATTAGAGCACAGACATGGGATGAGTGTGACCTGTGACAGTGTGTTGCTCTTTCAGACAAAAAAAAAATATAATGAAATATAATGTCTCCCTCCCATTGGAGAGTAATGAAGAACCAAACTAATTTGTTGGACTAAAAAATTAATTAGACACATCAGATTCGATTGTACCTATTACTGTGAAAGTTTGCAGCTGTTCCACATATTATTATCAACTATGGAAGGTAAGCGTGAAATGGCCAAATGATTACAGAAACAAGCTGTCTTATTAAGCAAGAATATTGAGACTTTTAAGTCAATATGTTTATTATACGACATGGCTGTTTGATGCTTATTTATGTAAATATATTTAGTTGCTTTTTTGTGTATGCAGTTGCAAACAGAATTATGGATATTTTGATGTAAAAGTCACTTTAACAGTGGAAATGGCAGACAAAAGAACAATATTACTGTTAAGCCTGGGTGAGGCTGCTTATTATATTTATATAATATTTTAATTAAAGGTCCTTTTAAGGTAGCTTTCTGGAATAAAAGCTAAGCTGACAAGGAATAGATGAAACAGTACATTGTATGGCATAAGACAAATCTAAAATTATCGGCCATAAATTACATCAAATGCCAATACATGATTTAATTAAAGCAAAGGGGAAATGAGGAAGAGCTTGAGTCACTTCAAGTGCTGTTTCCAGTCCTGAGTAGACAATAGGGAAGCATAAATTGAAAGAGAAGAGGAGATTAGCCATCCCTAAATCACTTTTCAACTAAGGAATAACAGTTGCGTAGATAAGGTTCTCAGACAAGATGTTAAGGTAGATATGTGGGAGTAATTAAAGAAACAATTAAACAGTACAACAGTAGATATTAAAAAGAAATAAATCTTTCAAGGACAAATAGCCTTTTTCAAATTGAATTGTGCATGTGTGTGTGTGTGTTGTTTCTGTTTTTAATTTATTTCANTTACAAGGTACTCATTATCCACTTGATCACTCAATCTTTTTAAAATAATACAAGAGTATTTATTTACTAGCAAAGGTAATAGAAAAAAGACAAACCATGAAAGGGAAATATAGATGTTTGATAATCCTATTGGCCTTTGATTTAGAAAAATTACATTCACACTTTTTATATGTATATGCTAGAGGAGCAGTGAAAAAAATGCTTTGCTTATTTATCAAGGAGCTGTCATAGAAAACCACACCTTTCGAAGTATGTTAGTTCCCAGTTGTGTCTGATTCTTTGTGACCTCATGGACTATAGCCCACGAGGCTCCTCTGTCCCTGGGATTCTCCAGGCAAGAATACCGGAGTGGGTTGCCATTATTTTCTTCAGGGGTCTTTCCAACCCAGGGGTTGAAACTGGGTCTTTTGCATTACCGGCAGATTCTTTACTGTCTGAGCCACCAGAGAAGCCTTTCAAACATGTTTTATATTTTTTAAGTGAAAACTTACTGCTTTATTTAATAATATATTCTAAATATTATTTAGAAAACATGTAGAAATAAGAACACATATCTATATCTGAATCTGTTAAATCCTTTTGGGTGTATCTGTATTTCTTTCTTCTTCCAATTTACTTTAGAAAATCTCAGAAGGGCCAAGATTATAGGCTTCCCTTAGGTTAAGAAATTAATTCCGTCTGTATGACTAATTAAGAAAGGGAATACAATTTAAAGAAAAGTTAATACGGTAACTTTTTTAATGCTTTTAATATATAAAAGAAAGAACACTTGGAGAATCTAAGAATTTTTAACATCATGACTGAATATTTCATGCATGTGTGCTCAGTTGTGACCAACTCTGTGCAACCCCATGGACTGTAGCCTGCAGGCTCCACTGTCCGTGGGATTTTACACGCAAGATGCTGGAGTGTGATGCCATTTCCTCCTCTAGGGAATCTTTCCTACCACGGGATCGAAACCACATTTCCTGCGTCTCCTGCATTGGCAGGTGGATTCTTTATCACTGAGCCACCTGGGAAGCATATGACTGAATGTTAAATCTCTTAATTTACAGTAAATGGCTTTGTAATAAAAAACAATTTCCCAGATTTTGATAGTATGCTCTATATGCATCATGTCTGAAAATAAACAGAAAAGCATGGGAATGGCACATTTGCTTGTATCAAACTCTGGACAAGTATTTTTAAAATATATAAACTCTAGGAAGAATATTTAACAAGCTAAAGACAATGACAAATAAAATCAGGGTGAACTGAAGGGATTTGCCTTTAGAAAGAATAAAACAGTCAGGGAAAAAAAACAATCTGCCTTCATGAAGCTTCCTAGCCCCTTAAAGAGCTCAATCCATGCAGTGCTAGGGAGCTAGAACCCAAGATGAAAATCACAATTTTATTTGTAGGAGATGTCAGAGGGCAGCATTCACAGCAGCCAGTGTGACTAAAAATTAAGGGAGAGATCATGTGAAAAGGCAAAATGGTTGTTTGAGGAGGCCTTACAAATAGCTGAGAAAACAACAGAAGAGAAAGGCAAAGGATAAAAGGAAAGATAAACCAACTTGAATGGAGAGTTCCAAAGAATAGCAAGGAGAGATAAGAAAGCCTTCCTCAGCGATCAGTGCAAAGAAATAGAGGAAAACAACAGAATGAGAAAGACAAGAGATCTCCTCAGGAAAATTAGAGATACCAAGGGAACATTCCATGCAAAGATGGGCACAATAAAGGACAGAAATGGTATGGACCTAACAGAAGCAGATGATATCAAGAGGTGGCAAGAATACACAGAAGAACTGTACAAAAAAATCTTCAAGACCCAGATAGTCACAATGCTGTGATCACTCACCTAGAGCCAGACATCCTGGAATGTGATGTCAAGTGGGCCTTAGGAAGTATCACTATGAACAAAGCTAGTGGAGGTGATGGAATTCCAGTTGAGTTATTTCAATCCTAAAAGATGATGCTGTGAAAGTGCTGCACTAATGCCAGCAAATTTGGAAAACTCAGCAGTGGTCACAGGACTGGAAAAGGTCAGTTTTCATTCCACTTGCAAAGAAAGGTAATGCCAAAGAATGTCAGACTACCACACAATTTCTCTCATCTCATGTGCTAGCAAAGTAATGCTCAAAATTCTCCAAGCCAGACTTCAACAGTAGGTGAACTGTGAACTTCCAGATGTTCAAGCTGGATTTAGAAAAGGCAGAGGAACCAGAGATCAAATTGGCAACATCTGCTGGATCATCAAAAAAGCAAGAGAGTTCCAGGAAAACATCTATTTCTGCTTTATTGACTATGCCAAAGCCTTTGACTGTGTGGATCACAATAAACTGTGGAAAATTCAAGAGATAAGATGGAAATACCAGCCCACCTGACCTGCCTCCTGAGAAATCTGTATGCAGGTCAGAAAGCAACAGTTAGAACTGGACATGGAACAACAGACGTTCCAAACTGGGAAAGGAGTATGTCAAGGCTGTATATTGTCACCCTGCTTGTTTAACTTAAATGCAGAGTAAGTGCATCATGAGATATGCTGGAATGGATGAAGCACATGCTGGAATCAATATTGCTGGGAGTAATGTCAATAACCTCATTTACGCAGATGATACCACCCTCATGGCAGAAAGCGAAGAAGAGCCTCTTGATGAAAATGAAAGAGGAGAGTGACAAAGTTGGCTTAAAGCTCAACATTCAGAAAACTAAGATCATGGCATCTGGTTCCATCAGTTCATGGCAAATAGATTGGGAAACAACAGAAACAGTGACAGACTTTATTTTGGGGGGTTCCAAAATCACTTCAGATGGTGACTGCAGTCATGAAATTAAAAGGTGCCTGCTCCTCAGAAGAAAAGTTATGAGCAACCTAGATAGCATACTAAACAGCAGTGATGTTACTTAACCAACAAAGGTCCATCTAGTCAAAGCTATGGTTTTTCCAGTAGTTGTGTTGGATGTGAGAGTTGGACTATAAAGCTGAGCGCCGAAGAATTGATGCATTTGAACTGTGGTGTTGGAGAAAACTCTTGAGGGTCCCTTGGACTGCAAGGAGATCCAACCAGTCCACCCTAAAGGAAATCAGTCTTGAATATGCATTGGAAGGACTGATGCTGAAGCTGAAATTCCAATACTTTGGCCACCTGATGCAAAGAGCTGACTCATTTGAAAAGACCCTGATGCTGGGGAAGATTGAAGGCAGGAGGAGAAGGGGATGACAGAGGATGAGATGGTTGGATGGCATCACCGACTCAATGGAGATGGGTTTTGGTAAACTCTGGGAGTTGGTGATGGACAGAGAGGCGTTGAGTGTTGCAGTCCGTGGGGCTACAAAGAGTCGGACATGACTGAGCAACTGAACTGAACTGAATTGTTGTTTTAAGTGTTGTGTTAGTTTCTGCTGTACAATGAAGTGAATCTGTCATATGTGTACATATATCCCCTCCCTCTTTGACCTTCTTCCCACCCCACCCTCCCATCCAACCCATCTGGTTTACCACACAGCATCAAGCTAGGTTCCCTGAGCTATATAGCAGATTGATACATCCACTGTGGAGAATAATATAAAGGTTCCTTAAAACACTAAAACTAGAACTACCACATGATCCAGCAGTCCCACTACTGGACACATACCCTGAGAAATCCATAGTAAAAAAGATTCATGCACTCCAATGTTCACTGTAGCACTGACTATTAACAATAGTCAGGATACGGAAGCAACCTAAATGTCTATCAACTGATGGATGGATAAAGAAGATATGATGCAAATATAAATAGAATATTACTCAACCATTAAAATGAATGAAATTGGGTCATTTGTAGAGATTTGGATGGACCTAGATCTGTCATACAGAGTGAAGAAAGTCAGAATTTCTATTGGTTTTTATTACATATATAGAAGTAAAAGGTAAACCAATAGCAAACAAGCTTGAAAGGGAGGAAATGAAATTATATTTTCTAAGATATAATATAAGCCAGTCCTAGAGCAATCATTGCAAAAATAAGGATCCTTATTTTTCAATAGTGAGTATAAAATACTCTACAGAAAATTATCTTATTCATCCTAAAGAAATTAGCAAATTTGGAAAAGTAAGAACAAATTCAATTAAAAAAAAAACAAAACAAAGAGGAATAGGGCAGTTCTAAGCTACAAAACATTGATGATCACATCAAAGATAATAAATACTCCAATTAAAAGCAAAAGATTTTCATATTGGATAAAAAATAAAGCTGGACAATATGTAATTTAAATAATAGAAATGTACATTAAATACAGATATAAGAGTTTAAAGGACAGAAAATATTAAAAAAAAAAACACAAAGATTTATAAGGCTGAAATGGCAACCCACTCCAGTGTTCTGGCCTGGAGAATCCCAGGGGCATTGGAGCCTGGTGGGCTGCCGTCTAGGGGGTCGCAGAGAGTCAGACACGACTGAAGCGACTTAGCAGCAGCAGCAGCAGCAGTAACATCAGAAATAGTAAGTTCTAAGACCAAAAAATATCATGGACTGCAGCCTACCAGGCTCCTCCGTCCATGGGAATTTCCAGGCAAGAGTACTGGAGTGGGTTGCCATTGCCCCTCTGTAGCAGCAGCAGGAAATAACGTGGGGCATTTCATAATGAAAAAGCATAAGTTAACTAAGATAACAATACTAATATGTACTTAGTTAAAACAGAGTAGCAAAATACATGAAATAAAAACTCGCAGGAGTTAATAAAAACAAAAAGGAGAAAAATACAAATTATAATTATACTGAATTTTCAGGCTTTTTCTTATTAAAAATAAATAAACAGAAAATAAGTAAGGACCTGAATAATACTACCAACTGATTTGACTGACATTTTTAGAACATTCCATTTCAAATTAGAAAAATAAAAATGAACCTAGTTTTTAAATGTACAAGGAACATTAACTAATCTGGGCTATAAAATAAAATATTTAAAAGCTAAGTTCAT
>SJYQ01000560.1:240182-271197 GCA_006410935.1 Redunca redunca
AAAAACATTAAATACTCCAGAAAAAAATTTAACAAAACATATGTTAAGGTCATATACTGAAAACTACAAGATATTATTGAGGAAAATAAAGATATATAATAGAGAGGTATATCATGTTCTCAGAGAGAAACAAAGATATTAAAATAGTTAACCTTTTCAATTTGGTGTACAGTTCACTGCATTTTCAATCACAATTCCAATATAATTTTGTAGAAACTGACATGCTGATTTGAAAAGTATATGGGAACGCAAAAGGTCTGGAACAGCGAAAACAATTTTGGAGAAGAAAATGATGCAGTATTCACATTATTTGACTCCAAGACTTTCTATAAGCTATTAGTAATCAAGACAGAGTGGTTTGGCTTATGAAGACATATAAAGAAATGGAACGTCATAGAGAATCCAGAATGGATGCACACATAGATAGCTAACTGGGGAAAGGAAAGCTTTTTCAGTGAAATATGCCTAGGTATTTTAATTTTACATATGGAAACAGATAAACCTCAACCCTCTAACCACATGCAATTTCTTTAAGACAAATTATAGACCTAAGCATACTATCTAAAACTGTAAAGCTTCTGGAAAAAAAATAGTTGCTCTCTAGATGCAGGACATAGTTTCTTAGAAAGCACTAAACATGAAATACAATTTTGATAAATTACACATCACGTACATTTAAAACTTTTGCTCATCCAAAAGACGACATTAAGAAAGCCACAGATTGGGAGAAAATATCTGCAAAAAAATCTATGACAGCAAACTTATATCAAAAATGAACAAATAACTTTTCTTAATCAGTAATGAGAGACAAAGGGCACAATTTCTAAAAAGCAAAGACTTGGAAATTTTACAAAAGAAAACACGTGAGTGGTCAATAAGAACACATGAAGTTGCCCAGCATCATTAGCCATCACAGAAAACTAAAGTTAAAATGACAGTGAGGGGACTCTTAAACTCACTGCAGTGACTATGACAGATGGCAATATCAAATGTCAGTGAGGATGTAGACAAACTTGGAGTCATATTCTTTTTGAGTGAGAGTATATAATCATACATTATGAAGAAATATCTAAGTTTCTTATAAACTCAAATACATTAATGCTTTTACCCAGAAATTCTACTTCTAGGTCATTTTCCACAAGAAGTAAAAACATATATCCTCCTAAAAACTTACACATTCTCTCAAGAGAAAAACAGAGAAACAATTGAATTCACACAACTGAATACTGCTCAGAAACAAAAACATATGAATTGCATAATACATATATGTGAGAATCTCAAAAATACCACATTTAGTGAAGGAAGTCAGACACAAAATACTATATTCTGTACAATTCCATTTATATATATTTCAAGAAAAGTCAAACATAATGTATGGTGATAGGGAGCAATTTTCTATAACGATGACAGTAGACTGAACAGGGATTTCGTCTTTGGGATAGTTTATTTGGATTACAAAGTTTCTTTTGGCCTGCTTCTGTTTAATTTTTGACATTTCTCTGGCTAAGAGAAAGCATATAAATGTGAAACATAACATCCTTCTTCAATAACTGCCTCATTTCCTACCATATTTCAAAGGTATCAAAATTACAAATGAAACTACTGATAAAAAATAATTTTCAAACCAACTTTCAGCATTTAAAATCTTAATCATTATTATTTTAAGAAGCTTGTGGATACCCTAAGAGCATGAACAATTGCTAAACTTTTTTGTTAGAAGCTCTAGTCATAACTATTTGCCTATATATGTATCAGATTACTTATTATTTATGGACTACGCACTGTTGGGATGTAGATTCAAAAAAATAATCCACCTTGTTACCAGTTGACTGATTCTAAAGTGCAGATTATATAGATTGGTACTCACCAATTATTATTGGCTGTGGCTCACTTTTTACTCCAACTCCAGCGCTGGTACTAGCTGCAACCTCTACCCGGTACTGAATACCTGGGAATAATCCACCAATGATTACAGATCGAATGGCTGCATCCACAGTTTTGTTGATGTGGAATCGTGTTTCATTCCCCAGACACCAGATCTATAGAAATGCAAAGTGAATATCAAAAGAATATAAAGTTATCTTTTCTGGTAATTAGTTCATTATAATTGATTACAGTTTTTAATAGTGACCAGTCTATTTTCTAGGCTTATTTGTAAATGACATTTTTGATGCCTAATTTAGTCTGTTTATATATATATATATTTATGTATGTTTCTATATGTGCATTAAAGTGTGTGTGCACATGTGTGTGTATTAAAGGAAAAATAAACTAAAATATTGCAGCATTCCTTTGTAATTTACAAGGAACACTGAATACTTGGGACTTCTTTGGTGGTCCAGTGATTGAGTCCATGTTACTACTAGGGAGCCAGGGGCATGGGTTTGATCCTGGTCAGGGAACTAAAATCCTGCATGTTATTCAGAGTGGCCAAAAAAACCCCAAAACACTCCCCACACTGAATGCTCACAGAACAATAATTCAATTTCCTCAACACCTCTGCAAAGTCTGGAAAGTGGTCTTTGGTTGCAAACAGTATTTAGGTATGGATTAAAACACATAAATTCCTCTGGTTAATTCATTTATCAAGATTTACTATGCATATAATCTATTAAAATATGGTGAATATGAGTTGTAGTATCCAAAGTATATAGGTGCATATCTAAGTAATTTATATTTCATTTAAGAAAATATTAACTTACACAGAAGTAGTTAACAAGATTAACTGACTAAAGTTATAGGTATTGACTGAGATAAAATTAAAGTCAATATTTACATTGACAGTAATAAATTTTAATATTGATCAAAACATATCTACACACACATACACATGCATGAGAATGAACGGAGTGGTGGGAAGTCTTTAAACACTGCTGTGAGGGACGCTAAGCTTGCACTTCCAATAAGAATTAAATTTAAAGTCATATTTTCTTTTGGGATGTGAAAATCTGCTTGTCAAATGTGTTGTAAAACATTCTGTGTACACTTATTTCTATTATATAGAATTAATAACCTGCATGGGGAGACACAAGGAGGAAAATCCACGATTTGTTTCTGAAATAGGTAAATTAATGATTCTTTTTCTTTAAATTAACATAATGACTCTGAATTTCAGACTTCTTTTAGTCTATGAAACCTAAGTTACTAATGGAAGAATATTTAACTCCTACCAAAATATACACATTTGTACCAGAACAGGACAAACTCATATGAGTGAGAAAATTTACAATTTATGAAAAATTATCATGTTGTGAAAAAAATAAATATTTAAATAAGTGGAAGTTGAAGATATTTAGTCCTTGATGATACAAAAGTAAAATCCTAAACTAATTAAAGCACAGACACACACACCAAGGTAGATAATTCTTTGCTTTTAAAACAATGTGTCTTAGTTCAGTTTAGCTGCTCAGTCGTGTCCGACTCTTTGCAACCCCATGAACTATACCATGCTAGGCCACCCTGTCCAACTCCTCTCCCAGACTTTACCCAAACTCATGTCCATCGAGTCCCTGATGCCATCCAACCATCTCATCCTCTGTCGTCCCCTTCTCCTCCCGTCTTCGATCTTTCCCAATATCAGGGTCTTTTCAAATGAGTCAGTTCTTTGCATCAGGTGGCCAAAGTACTGGAGTTTCAGCCTCAGCATCATTCCTTCCAAAGAAATCCCAGGACTGATTTCCTTTAGGATGGACTGGTTGGATCTCCTTGCAGTCCAAGGGACTCTCAAGAGTCTTCTCCAACACCACAGTTCAAAAGCATCAATTCTTCGGCGCTCAGCTTTCTTCACAGTCCAACTCTCACATCCATACATGACTACCGGAAAAACCATAGCCTTGACTAGGCGGACCTTTGTTGGTAAAGTAATGTCCCTGCTTTTTAATATGCTCTCTAGGTTGGTCATAACTTTCCTTCCAAGGAATAAGAGTCTTAATTTCATGGCTGCAATCATCATCTGCAGTGATTTTGGAGCCCAAAAAAAGAAAGTCAGCCACTGATTCCCTATCTATTTGCCATGAAGTGATTTGACCGGATGCCATGATCTTAGTTTTCTGAATGTTGAGCTTTAAGCCAACACTCACTCTCCTCTTTCACTTTCATCAAGAAGCTCTTTAGTTCTTCTTCACTTTCTGCCATAAGGGTGGTGTCATATGCATATCTAAGGTTATTGATATCTCTCCCGGCAATCTTGATTCCAGCCTGTACTTCATCCAGTATGAATGTATCTTAATGCTTATAAAATTTCAGAATTTATGTAATTATGCTATTATAAAAGCACTTACTCATATTCTTAGACACATTTCTTTATAAAGTGATGGGAATGATTTTAAAATAAATTCTTATGCAAATTTAGTCCATTTGCTTCAGTAACTTAACTATTAACTTAGGAAAACTGTACTTTAACATTTTTTTTCCTAGAAGTAATAATGTTTTGAATAAAATTATTCAGCTTAATTTCACATACCAACTATGAATTTCTGGGGTGAGGTGGGGTGTCTAGTTTTCTTTTCTAATAGACCTACTTAGTATATTATTGTCAGAATTCTACAAATATTTGTTAATGGCAAAAAAACATAGTTTTGAATTTTTACAAGGTTTAATGATATGTTTTACTCTCCCATGTGGTCTAATCATATCACAATTAATCAGAATCATTTCTCAAAGTTAGACAACTTGTGTTTCTCAAATGATGTCTCTCAAATGATGGTGAAGAAACAATGGGTATATTCTGTTTCTAAATAGCAACAAATTCATCTGTTGAAAAATGAAAGCTTTCTAAACTTTGGTTTTTCAATGGCTCCCTTTTCTCAGGGCTTTCCTGGTGGCTTAGTCGTAAAGAATCTGCCTTCTAATGCAGGAGATGAGGGTTCATTCCCTGGACTGGGAATCCCTGGTGCCTGAGACAGTAAAGAATCCCCCTGCAATATGGGAGACCTGGGTTCAATCTCTGGATTGGGAAGATCACCTACAGGAGGGCGCGGCAACCCACTCCAGTATTCTTGCCTGGAGAATCCCATGGACAGAGGAGCCTGGAGGGTCCATGGGGTCGCAAAGAGTCAGACACGACTGAGAGACTAAGTGTACGGCTCTTATCAAGAACTTGGTAAAAGAATTTAGAGTGGGAGATGATACTTCCTATCTCTATCCCAACACTGCTGCTGCTGCTGCTGCTAAGTCCCTTCAGTCGTGTCCGACTCTGTGTGACCCCATAGACGGCAGCCTACCAGGCTCTGCCGTCCCTGGGATTCTCCAGGCAACACTATAAAGGCACAAAGCATCTTTTTTATGAGAAAACATTTTAAAAATAGCTGCCTAAGGCTTGTGATCTTCCCTGGTAGCTCAGTGGCAAGAATCCACCTGCAAAAGCCTGCCAATGCTTGTCAATGCAGGAGATAAGAGTTCAATCCCTGGGTTGGGAAGATCCTCTGGAGAAGGAACTGGTAACCCACTCTGGTATTCTTGCCTGTAGAATCTCATGAACAGAGTAGCCTGGCTGGCTACAGTCTACGGGATTGCAAAGAGTCAGAGGAACACCACTTAGCAACTAAACAACATAATCCCATTACACAGAAATCTAACAAAAATAAAGACAGTTTCTAGGATAGGGCTTCACTATCTACCCTTTACTCCATCTTTGTAAATTTCTGAGGTTCTGCAACCACATTTTATATATATATATAAAGGAAGGCTACTATATATATATCTATATATAATAACCACTGCACTATTATGGTTTACTTGTCCAAATAAGTTTGTGTTATTTGTGAGCCTGGATTTAGTTTCTGTGAATTCTGTGCATTTGCTTCTTTACGAGTCACACAAACATATATTTCTTTACACTCATCAGTAAGAGGGCCACCAGAAATACTCTCCGTCCACATGACCTTGAGACTTCTCTGGGAAGTTTTATCTGTGAACCCTCCTTCTTCACCCAGGCCTTACCTTGTATTCCTGGATAATTCCATTCTGATGATCTGGAGGAGGAGGATCCCAGGAAACACTAATACTTGTGCTATTGTGGCTTCCAACAGTCAGCACAGTGACAGACTGTGGAGGGGCACTTGGGGCTGCAGAAGAAGTCATTAGAATAAACACAAATTGTTAGTCTTAATATGCATTAATGCTGCTTACAGAATATGAATATAAAGACAAAATGCAAGAGGGTCTTGTTTCTAGTAGTTCTGAATGAACAGTGAGTGCTTAAAAAAAAATCCTTTAAATATAATGGATAGATTTAAAGCAAAGAAAACAGCTACAGTGATATGTCCTCAACAAGAAATTTAACAGTTAACATTCGAATTTGTGTCTCCTATATGCCTAGAACTGAAGTAAGAGTAAGATTTAATTTTCACAGTAAAAATAACATTCTCACACAAAAAAATTAACAGGAAATAAAACAACAACCCAGCTTAGTCTTACAGATTAGGAAAAGGAAGGCTACTATAATAGACTTATCTAAGTCAAACTGTGAGGGAGAACTTGAACCAGGAATGTCTGATTTTAGAATGCTGACTCTTTTGACTCTAACAGGCTCCTCTTTTGTAAAACAAACAAGCAAAACAACAACCACAAAAACACTGCTATCAAAAGTATTCCGAGAGGATGCATTCCAAAATTTCACCAGCCATTATTTCTGAATAGTAGTATTACTACTTTTTGTTTTGTTTTGGTTTGTGTTTTATATATAAAAACAGAAACATAGCTATAAATTTCACCAACACAGAGAAAAGACAGTTTTGTTTTCATAATAGAAACATAATTGATTGCTGTAAACTGATTCATAGTTTAAGATTTGAAACTTATTTTACATTGATGGGCAAGGAACTCTGAAGATATTAATGAAAACAGTTCATGTTGGATCAAATGTGAAATGGACAGATTTTAATTTCCTACAATTCTCTTCCTTTATGGTTTTTCCCGTAACTAATTATAATTATACAAAGAAAAGATGAATAAGAAATAATTCTTGATTTTGGACAGTAGTAGTATCTCCTATCCAGTGTATTTGAGAGCTAAGTCATACTAATTTTCCTGGAAAACATCAATTCTCAGTATAACTGAGTTTAAGCCAACAGTTGAAAAAGCAAACCAAAGTACTAACCCTTGAAGCAAAAGTCATATAATTTTGAGGTATGAAAGAATTTTTACATATAAGATTAATGTTTTCATAACTACATAATTGAGTTATTTGAAAATGTGTACACTTCAATAATAAAAGATATTTAAAAGCTTACCAATAAAGCTTCCCATGTTTGCTAAATTATCACAACACATTTCACTGAAGTACGGTCCATGTAGAAAACACACAGAGACACGTTACCACAATACTACTCTTTATTACTCCTCTATGTGATAATGCTGGTCTGAAATGTGGCACAATGACATAAATCCAACTTTTGCCTAGTGGTTTTGTAGTCATTAGGTAGACTTTATTGAAAAGTAACACTTTGGAGACTGGTTTCTCATTTCCCTTACTGCTGGCGTGGTGAGAACATGGTGCCCATTTCCTGACAGGTCAATTATTACACAGATGTGAAAGAACGCACTCATCGTTCCCAGACACAGCCCAGCTGAGTCCCATTTGTTCCCTTCAGAAGCCACAGAAAGAGGAGATGGACGTAAATCTAACAGTGACAAATGTCTCTTCCGTAGAAAAAGTCTAACTGCAGTGAACTTGATTTTTGGAAGTGTGCTTCAAACATAGCATTCTGTATGAAATTTATCCACCCCCCTCATTAGTTTATACATTTTCCACATAAAGCAAAATTTAATGGGAGACAAAGATCCTATTATTAATTTTTAGTAATTTTTTCTTTATAAATCCTAAAGGTCAATTAATGATGCCGTTAAAAATATGCACTTCTGCCCATGTCAGTATATCACACTGTAAACCAATGTGAAGATAACCTTTCTCTGTATTGCTAATTATAGGATATATATATAATTTAAAGGCTCTTTGGTTGGAGATATATATCTATATGTTAGCATGAACAATCTACACATATTTTCTTAAGGCTGCTTTTATACTGATTTATATAAAATATGTTTAGAAAAAAAGTCTTTTTACATAAAAATTAGCAGAGAAGCAGAAAAGGTAGGGATTTATTATACTTTGGATATGACTTTTTGTACTTTGATGATACCATTCATTGCCAACTTTTAGTTTAGGAAAGGGGAAACTAGAAAATGGACTAGTTGAGACTATATTAATTTTATGTCCATCGAAGATTGATTTTAAACTGTCTGCAACAAGAAAAGTTACCAAGGGGAAATGGAGAGGGGACATCATTAAGAAGAATGCTATTGCAAACACTCAAATGGCCTTCTGGATTAGAAATTATGAATCCGACTGGCAGAGCTCATAGGGCAGGAGGCTTATAAAAGGGAATGTCATGCTTTACTATACCAAAACAGAGGAGTGACAAAGAACAGCCTGTGTACCTGAGTTTCCATTAGCCTGTCCTTTAATGAAGCCAAATGAGCTAAAGCCATGTGTGAAAACAAAAAGGGAAAGTATTATAATCAAATTCCAGTGTATAGACAAACAAGAGTTGAAGCTAAGGTTTCCTTAAGAAAAATTCAAACTACTTGAATGTCAGTTTGTAACCAAACAGGACCCTATGGTGCCTTCTGGGACATGTCTTCCCCCTTATCCTCTGCTTTAGTCCTCCTCTCTGTAGTACCAATAACAGTATTTGATGCATATTTCCTGAGTTGTTTTACAGATGTGGAAAAGCCCCCACAAAAGGGAAGATGTTAACTGCTTGAGGACCATGAGCACACAGCCCCAGGACTATTGGAATCTAAGGACTGATATTATTAACCCCTGTGATTCCACCCTATTACCTCACCATCAGCCAATAAGAGAACTGTGTATGAGCTGATCACAGACCCTTCGACTTCCCACCACTCATATCTGGCTTTATGCTTTGCTGAAGCCTTTTGAGGTCAGGGCTTTTTAAGGCATAAGCCACCTATCTCCTTGCACTGCCCTGTAATAAACCTTTCTCTGCTCTGAACTCCAACATTTTGGTATGTTTGGCCTCACTGTGCATCAGGTACACAAACCTGCACTAACAATTTTTGAGTTGTTAGATTCTATGAACTTCTCAGGTTCACTTTCAGAATTCTCTATTGGTACTCTTCTAAGGAAGATGATAAAACTAGAGCTTCAATAGAAGTTGATCTCATTATGGTTTAAGGTTGGTTCATGCTAGAAATCTGAATACTGACCTTCTTCAGTAGTACGAACTGTTTTAGATTCACTATCCATTCCTTGGAACTCATTAAAATATGGTCGAACTTTAATTTCGTAAGTCACCCCCTTTTTCAGATTGACTAAGACAGCACTTCTCTCAGTTGGGACTTTGGCATCTAAATTCTGCCATGTTGTTGTAGCCTGCAGGCCTGACGTCTGACGGTACATCACTCGGTAGCCTTGAATAAACTGGGGTTGGCGATCAACCTGCAAGACAAAGCAAAAAGCTTTTGAAACCAAATAGAAGTGTCCGAGCAATGTCATGTCTTTCTAATTCATCACCCTGCTTCCAATATCCTCTTTCAGTTCTGAGTTCACATGATTCCAAGTTGTCACTTCCAAAATGAAGAGTGGAACTACATTATCCCCTGTTTAAAATACTTCATAGTAGTTAAGTTACTCAATTAATTCAGATTCTTTGGATTAGCACAAAGTCCTGTCAATATTTCTAGCTTTGTCATCGATCTGTTTGTCCTTCTACTGTATTCAACAATTCTTGTTTTTGTGGTTTTATATGTAGTGTGCAATTTGTCAGGAATCTCCATTATCACCCTTGTTCATCCACTAATACCTTTACTCACTTAATCATTTTCTGAGTTTCTATTAAGAGGTGTCAGTGGTTCTGTTAAACTCTGAGGATAAAAATGGAGAATGAAAGGAGAGTCAGTCCCTGGCCTCCTGGAGCACAGAGTTCAGGTAGAAGGTGGAAATCATCTCGTGATCACTCAAACAATGGGCAAGTTATATTCATAACAAACAAATATGATGTTTGTTCTGATGTTATGAGTGAGATGCACTAGCAGATAAGAAAGCCTAGAGTGGAGAGGAAGTTGATGGATCAGGGAGACAGTTTCCCAGAAGAAGAACAAGTACTGAGATCTGCATGGAAAGAAAGATTTATACAGAGGAAGGAAAGTAGGAACAGCATGTGTAAAATTCCTGTGGCTGGAGGAAGCATATAAAAGAGACTCGGAGTTGTGGAGCTAGGGCTTCTGTTTTAAAAGCATATGGAAAATTCATAGTGATTCAGTTCAGTTCAGCTCAGTCACTCAGTCGTGTCCGACTCTTTGCGACCCCATGAATCGCAGCACGCCAGGCCTCCCTGTCCAGCACCATCTCCCGGAGTTCACTCAGACTCACGTCCATCGAGTCCGTGACGCCATCCAGCCATCTCATCCTGGGTCATCCCCTTCTCCTCCTGCCCCCAATCCCTCCCAGCATCAGAGTCTTTTCCAGTGAGTCAACTCTTCACATGAGGTGGCCAAAGTACTGGAGTTTCAGCTTCAGCATCATTCCTTCCAAAGAAATCCCAGGGTTGATCTCCTTCAGAATGGACTGGTTGGATCTCCTTGCAGTCCAAGGGACTCTCAAGAGTCTTCTCCAACACCACAGCTCAAACGCATCAATTTTTTGGTGCTCAGCCTTCTTTACAGTCCAACTCTCACATCCATACATGACCACAGGAAAAACCATAGCCTTGACTAGACGGACCTTAGTCGGCAAAGTAACGTCTCTGCTTTTGAATATACTATCTAGGTTGGTCATAACTTTTCTTCCAAGGATGAAGCGTCTTTTAATTTCATGGGCTGCAGTCACCATCTGCAGTGATTTTGGAGCCCAAGAAAATAAAGTCTGACACTGTTTCTACCGTTTCCCCATCTATAGTGATCAATAAATATTAAATAAAAGACATTTATTAAGTTAACAACTTCAAGGTCCTCTAACAGTCCCACTGTTAGCACAATTTAACAGCTTTCTTGATTCTTTCATTCATTTGAGGTACAGAGGATAAAGAGCTATTTTTAATAAAAATCTGAAAATTTGAACCTGAAAACTAATATCAAAAATCAAAAAAACAAGTTCCTGTTTTACATTTATTGAACACTTTTTATTGGAGTTTTATCACTGTTTCATTTCATGGAGAAAAGGACTTTTAGCTTTTTCAACATTTGAATGTCCTGCTAATTTTTAGAAATGGTTGACTTAAATATAACCATCACAGCACCTTCTTCAATTAATATTCCATATACTATAGTTTAATAGCCATATTCTAAGAAGTCTTTAGCTTGACGTATTTCATTATCAAATAAAATGTAAAATTCAATGGAGATGAGATGGAGTAACCCTACTTTAGGAAGGCTGAGAAAAGAGAGAACATAAAGAAGGTGATGATGGAAAATTGCTATTTCAGTTTTTTTAAAAATGTCTGTGTCCAACTGTTAACACATAATAACACAAATGATACTCTTTCATGTAATAACTTCTGGCATTTCTTTATTAGTTGCAGAATTTTAAAATATTTTTAAGTGAAGACAGAAAATGTACAAATACAGAACCTCAATCAAAATACAAGACAAAGGACTATGTCTTTGGTATGTAGAATGTCCACGCTAGAAAAATCCATAAAGTTGGATTTGTGTGAGCATGTGTGTTTCTAAGTATAGCTAATTCTGGTTTCACAGATGAGTCTCAACAAGTAAGAATTCCTTCACCCACATGACAGCTTTCTAACTCTTAAAGATTTGTGGAATTAGTACTACACTTGTATGAAGCTATGTCAAAGAAAAGTAAGCTCAGTTCTGATACCAAAGCTCACGATCTTTGAATTCTCATCCATACTGCCAGTTTGTGTTCATACCAAAGTACATATTTATCAAAAAGCAGAAGTTCTCTTGACATTATAAAACAAGGAAACTAAAATGCAGAAAGCTAAGTTTATGAGACACAAAGAGAGATGCCTTTCATCATAACTGTCAATGTTCAAAAAAAATCCCTGAGGCATATGTTAAAACAACATTAAGCTTGCATTTTATAAACTTCTCTGCATTCACTTTAAGGGAATTTATATACTGAAAGAAAGACATAACTCACAATAATAGCTTGTTAATACTGAAATAAGCAAGCTGAGTTTTTAAGAAGAACATTAAGCAGCTGTTTCTAGATGAAGGGAGTCTGTAAATCAGGGTAAATTGGTTTTATCCATGTTTGGTTTTCATTAATTAAGTGTTTTAGGACTTTATGAAGCTAATGTTTACTGCACAACACTGCTTTGCTCACTTCAGTGTGTACTGCCTTCACTCTTGTAATGGCCTACTTAATAGCTAAATACTTTAACTTGATTTTGTGTGGTTGCTATACATACATGCTCTATATTCTTTTCACAAGGAAAGTTTGTTGTTACAGGTGAAAGCAAAACTGAAAATGCTGCACATCACCTGTTTAAAAACAGGTGAGATTTTGATGAATATGTGTTCTACACCACTGATTTTGATGAACCTTTTGACAAGTGATCACTTTCAAGTTAAACCGTATGCTTGTCACTAGTTTTATTAACATTCTAATTAAAAGAAGGAAGATTTTCTTTTAGAGTCTGTTATAATTGTGATGGGATTGCTCGGTAGCTCAGCCTGCAATTTAGGAGATGCAGGAGAATGAAGGTTTGATCCCTGGGTCAGGAAGATCCCCTGGAGGAGGAAATAACAACTCACTCCAGTCTTCTCACTCTGTCTATGGGAAAATCCCACGGACAGAGGAGCCTGGTGGGCCACAGAACGTGGGGTTGCAAAGAGTGAGACATGACTGAGCACTCTCTCACACACAAACCATCTCCATAATCAGAGTTTGGCCACAAAACCATGGGTTTACTAAATTTTAAAAAATTGGTAATTTCTGAAATCTGAATAAAAGAGTATTGTCTTAGGAAAATGTGAAGAGAGTCTCGATATTCAGGTCATAACATCTCAATTGAGTGACGGTTTAGCTTTTTAAATGTTTTGAGTCTCAGTTTACTTAATTTCAAGTTTTAGAGCTGCACAATGATAGAGCATTGTTATGTAAGGGATATACTAAAAAAGGGGGTCCATTCATGGCCCTCAAGTCTGCCCATTCATTAAAAGATTAAACATAGATACTTAATATCTATCATTTCAATTTTTAAAATTCCATTTATACTGAAAATTCAGAGTGAATTTCCTTTGGTGGGTTTAGCCTGCTGAGTAACAGATCTGGGTTTAACTGAGTTCTGAGATTTTAGTTCGCCAAAGCACTCTTTCAACTCCAGCAGCAGTAACATTTAAGGGGCAGGCGACCTGTAATTCTTGTCCTTGAATAACAACAAAACACTCACACACACAAACTAGAATAATGATTTTAAAGTAAGAGATGGGGGGGAGAGAAGATNAAGAGATTTGTTGCTACTTTCTTTGTGAAACAGTCGTTTTCATCATTTTACCCACCCTCATTATAAAAGCAGTCATTTTAGAAAGTAGCCTTTGTTAAATTTTGTTGGTTTGAGATTAGACATGTGGGGCAGGCAGATAGTTTTTTCCAGTCCTAATGTCCTGTGTATTTGGTAACAGAATCTTGCCAACTATTGACAATCTACATCAGCTGATCCCTAATTGAAATACACGGGCTGGGGAATATATTTCTTTCCTCAGACATCAACATGCCTGAAACTTAAGTACTAACAATATGATAATTCACAGAACATACACATTTAGCAAGTTGAAAATATGCCATGAAATATTTGGTTATAATTTCTTTGGCCACAGATCCGCTCTCCAGTCTAACTTTATTTCACTAAATTTACTTCTCAAATACATACTTACCTTATGTGTAAATACAAATTCATTGAGAATTTGTGATACAGTCAAACACTTTCTTAAAATAAAAAAATTAAAACGTATGAAGACAACTGATTTGATCATTCAATGGACAGTTATTGAAACAGAATTTCATAACAAATATTGTGCTCTGAGAAAAACAGAAGTGAAAACCTGAACTTTGGACTCACAAAACTCAAGCTCATGAGGGAGAGATACGTAGACGTAATAACACGTTTCTTGGGATATAAAGATGAATATGACGGGGTCCATCTCCTGGAAGAACCCAGACTACTGACATAGAATTCTGAGCTACTCTGATTGATTCTTTTAAACTCTGTGACTTTTAAAGTGATTAGCTTCAAAAACATAATGACTTTGATTCTTTACCCAAATAATCCCCACATTTAGAAGCAGCTTTAAAAAAGCAACCCTTTAAAAATCAGAATAAAGCAGAGAAGATTTTTGTCAGGGGAGAATGAGGAAAAATCTGGTGTTAAAAATACAAGCATTTCCTTGGCTTTATTACTGAATAGTTTTGTATTGAGCCAAAGCTACAGGAAGACAGAAGAGGCATGGCAGATAATACCCTTTCTGTGCCACTGGAAAAATGATGAGGTCATTATGTCCCTTCATGGGAGCAGAAAAATAGAAATCATTGTATGCCAAAAACAAAATGTCAATGTGAAATTATATGAAAAATAAAATTAGAAACAATGCAATCTTATATAATCATAGCTACTCTTAAAACATAAATTTAGTTTTACTTTTTGTTAAAGCATTACCCAGTTTTGTACTCTCAGACCAAACATTTGACTAGTCTAACTTAAGGAGCAACAACATGCCCTGTCCAAGGTCATATGTTGAAATTCCACTATTAAAAGGTATTTCTTCCAACTAAATATTTGTCTACAGTTTCAAGTGAAAAACAAAGAGCAGGTTTACATTAAGGAAGCTCTAATCCCATTTTTACCTACATATAGATGTAGGATCCTGGAAACATTGTTCAACCTGTCTCCGTTGGTTTCCTTTTACAATCTACTGTTGCTATTGTTTTTACTTGCTAAGTCTTGTCCGACTCTTTGCAAGCCCATGGACTGTAGCTCTCCAGACTCCTTCTGTCCATTGGATTTCCCAGACAAGAATACTGGAGTGGGTTGCCATTTCCTTCTCCAGGGGATCTGCCTGACCCAGGGATCGAAGCTGCATCTCCTGTATTGGCAGGTGGATTCTTTACCACTGAGTCACCAGGGTCACCCCTTAAAAATAGAATTGGACTGCTGCTCCTGCTGCTAAGTCACTTCAGTCGTGTCCAACTCTGTGCGACCCCATAGACGGCAGCCCACCAGGCTCTGCTGTCCCTGGGATTCTCCAGGCAAGAACACTGGAGTGGGTTGCCATTTCCTTCTCCAATGCACGAAAGTGAAAAGTGAAAGTGAAGTCGCTCAGTTGTTTCCGACTCTTAGTGACCCCATGGTCTACAGCCTACCAGGCTCCTCCGTCCATGGGATTTTCCAGGCAAGAGTACTGGAGTGGGGTGCCACTGCCTTCTCTGAGAATTGGACTAAAGAGCCTTAAATGTTAATTCAGTTTCTTCTGTTCTAATATAATAATGCCTCCATATTTCCCCATATAGATGTAGAAAAGTGATAATGCTGTTTCTGATGCCTGAGGACAGAGTTAATTACTTCTTTGATGGAAGCCTCTGTTTATAAAATGTGTGTGTGTGTGTGTGTATATATATATATATATATATACACACACACATATCAGTTATGGCTTTTATCCCTGTGTACCATCATTAAGAAGTTCTGTGTTTTTCTCAAGTATATTTGTGTTTTCCAACACAAATATAGTGTTACATAGTGTTTTCCAACATTTACTCCAAAACTGGTCCTCAAAAAATGCTTACTGAACTGTGTTTACTCAATGGATTTATTACTAAGAAGACTCTGGGATAATTCTCTTCATTGTGTTTTATAACGCAAACATTATTGATTAAGAACTGATGAAAAATAACCAGTTTCCCACTCTCAGCTTCTTTCATTGAGGAAATTGATGGAAATAGGTAAAATGTTATTAACCTAAAAAATCTGCATTCTAAGCAGGTAACATCCTTTTTTTTTAAAAGTTACTATTCTACTACCACTGAAACAATATCACCACCAACAAAAACAATAACAGAGACATAACTATAAATATTTTCTAATTAATATAATTCTTTCTTATCAATATAATTGATATAAATCTAATATTATAATTAAAACAAAAATTTTCTAGATATCCCTAGGTCAAATGACCATTACTTACACAACATACAAAGTCTATTAACAAACATGGAGCTATGAAAAGCTGGGCTCATTTATCATCCTTATGGAATTTTAGAGGCTATAATAAAGAGATCTTGAGCATNATCACACAGATTGGGAGAAAATATTTACAAATCATATATCTGATAAAGCATCTGCACATAACATGTACAGAACTCTTATAAGACTATACTAAGGCAATGGCAACCCACTCCAGTACTCTTGCCTGGAAAATCCCATGGACAGAGGAGCCTGGTAGGCTGCAGTCCATGGGGTTGCGAAGAGTCGGACATGACTGAGCTACTTCCCTTTCACTTTTCACTTTCATGAATTGGAAAAGGAAATGGCAACCCAATCCAGCGTTCTTGCCTGGAGAATCCCAGGGATGGCAGATCCTGGTGGGCTGCCATCTACAGGGTCACACAGAGTTGGACACGACTGACGCGACTTAGCAGCAGCAGCAGCAAGAAGACAACTCAGTTTAAAAATGGGCAAAGAATTTGAACAGACATTTTGCTAAAGAAGATATACAAATGCTCAAAACACAAAGGAAAGATTCAAAACAGTCATTAAAGAAATGTAAATTAAAATCACAGTAATATACCCCGCATACTAATGGCTATAATCAAAAAGCCAGGATAACAAGGGTGGTTGAAGATGTGAGAGAAACTAGAATCTTCAAATATTGCTGCAGGAGCATAAAATTGTGTAACTTCTCTGAAAAACATTTTGGTAATTCACCCAAACAGTAAGAGTTTAATTCAACAATTCCTAAGTATACATCAAGAGAAATTAAAATATATGTGGATGTGGACACAAGTGTTCATGACACCATTATTCATAATGGCCAAAAGTGGAAAGAACGCAAAGACGAATTAGCTGATAAATGGCTAAACAGATGTATAAGATACATCTATACAATGGAATTCTACTCTGTAATAAAAAGAAACAAAGTACTGATGCATACTACAACTTGGATGAACCTCAAAAGCATCATGCTGAGTGAAAAAAGCCAGACACAAAAGGTCACATATTGCAGGATTTCATTCACATGAAAGCAAGAGGCACATTCATACAGAGCAGATTAGTGGTTGCAAAGGGCTCAAGTCAGGGGAATGAAGCAGTGGCTGCTCAAGAGCCCAGGGTTTTACTTTGGGATGAGGAAATATTCTAAAATCAGATTCTGGTGGTGATTGCATAACTCTGCAAAGATACCAAAAAATATTGAGTTGTATACTTTAACTGTGGTGTGCCAATACCTCTCAATAAGGCCATGTAAAAATTCAGGAGACAAAACATATTATTTATATTGTGATCTATTTTTATTCTGTTTATATTTTTGCCTATTTTTTTTTCTTTTTTGGCTTTGATTTACCTTGACTTTAGATGGTGAGGATTTTGATTTTTGGTTTGTTTGCTTTTTTCTTTTCTGGTTTGTTTTCTCAACGGAGTAAAAGAGACTACCATTAGGATAGCCTTTAAAAACTTACCGTCCATGTGACTTGAACAGTGGTGGGAGTCAATACAACTGGAGTATGAAGACGGACAAGGACGTCTCCGAGTTCTTTCTGGACTTGCCTGTGGTCCACTCCTTGTGCTGGTGGGCTGATATCTATAGGGATAAACAGTTCCAATCCTTAAAAATTCACAGTGCAATTCCAGTACATATTATATAAGCCAATATTATGCCATTAGAAATAATTACGGGGGAAAATTAAAAATCCTTTGTGACAAACAACATTAAAGAATATTTAATATACATACTACCACTTTAGGATATAAAGTGAGATTTATCTTCACTAAAATAATATTAATAAAAGTGTAGCGACCCCTTATTCCCATTCAGTACACTGCTGTGAAAGATCTATTATTTTCTTACTAAAGGATAAAGTGTGGGCTGTAAGACTTCTTTAGAAACATCAGTTTAATACAGATGTTGACACATTGAAGGACTTCAAGTTGTTACTGGGGCCAGATCTGAAAACTGCTGTTTAGGAATTTGTTCAATCCCTTTTCCCAATTAGCAGGTTGTGTGTTGCTATTTCTGAACCTATTTCAGTCTGGGAGACTAGAAGAGAAAGGAAGCAGGGGGCCTGGGAGTGAATTATGTGACTGTGTGTGTGTGTGGGGTGGGGGGCCACTCAGTTGTATCTGACTCTTCGCAACCCCATGGACTTGCAGCCTGCCACTAAAGGTAAATAAAATGAGGGAAAGAAGGAGAAGAATCCTCTCAAATTCACACACAAAAAAGTTCTGATGACCAATTTAACACACTGATAAAATGTTCTGTGTAAAATTCTGAACAGTACTCCAATACTTGACAAAAATAAGGCTGCTGATTTTTTGTAGTGATTGTTAGGGTGAGAAGAATTATAATGTTTAGAATGGTATACTCTCAGCCATAATCTGTTCTGATCATGTATTCACTATTCACCTAAACATTGTTCTATTTCAGATCCAACAGTTTTATACCCTATGTGTCCATTAAAGAAAAAAAATAAGATAAATTATAGATATCCAAGTCCATCAAACTGACATCAAACACTGAATTTCACACAGATTCAAGTGGTACACTGCAATGGTAAGTTGATTTTTTTTCTTTAATCACCTTACTTAAGGAAGTAAGTACAATTTAAAATGATTTATTTTCTTAATCTTGCCTTCTCCTAATTTCTCAGGCCACAAAGCATTACTCTTGCAAATATATTTTTAAGCGCCTATCTCAAAAATAATTTAAACTGGGTGTACTAACTTAAATTGGAGGGCTTCCCTGGTGGCTCAGTGGAAAAGACTATCCCTGCCAGTGCAGAAATTAGGAGTTTGTCTTTGGGTCAGCAAGATCTCCTGGAGATTCTCTTTGTCCACTTCTTTTTCATCTTTAATATAACTTTAAAATCAGCAGCAGAGGGAGTTTTAGACAACATACACAATATATATACCAATATATCAATCTATGTACATATTATTAATAGCATGTGAACGCTACTAATCTTTGCTAATATATCTATGGTTTACTGTGATATTGATGGTACAAGTATTTGCTGCCTTACTGAAATATGAAATTTATAAATTCTACAGCATTAGTATCTTCAAAAAATAAGAGCTCACACTGCAAAGTGTTCTTTGCAAAGAAGTGCTTGGCACTTCTTTCAAAGTTGCTTGAAAGTGTGGTGTCAAAAATGGTCCTGACATTCAGACACAAAACATGAGTTTTTCTATTAAATATCTGTTAAGGGAGCATAAGTCTTTTGCTGTATATGGTCTCTTGACTGGAACAAGCCAGATCACAAACAACTTTTCATTAATCTTTGTTGACCTTTTCACATAGAAGTTATTTTATGAGTCAAGATTTAGTGACTGGCACTGTTATTGAATGATCAAGAAGGGCTGCCAGATTTAATCACACCAAAAGTCTTCCCCATTCTGTGATCTCCCCACTTTCCATTGCAGCTATGCACAAAACCTATTTGTATCTACACAAGTAAAAAAATGATCTGAGTACTGCAATTTCTTGACTTAAAAACCATACACCTTTTTTTTAAGTTCAATAATTAAATTTATTCATTAAATTCATACACATTAAAAGCAAGTGGATTCAGGCAAGGTAAAATAGAACCAGTTTCAGGTCTTCAAATTCCTTGTTGTACTTCTTTCTCTCGAGACAGGTTCTTTACCTACAGGCCCTTTATCATCATGGAAAATTAATCACATTACTTCTTAGAGAACAATAGCAAAGTGGCTCCCCCTCCTCCCATGACTGTCATCATGTCAGCCACGTTGCAGAATCACGTGGTGACTTTATTTGACTTGATTCCTTTAAGGCGCCCTTCTCTGTTATAATAGCATACTAGTTACTATCACCAAGCTACATTGTAATTATAATAATATTTTATGGCTGTATGGTGCTTTTCATAGCATAAAAATACTACTTTGAATTTTATCTTGTTCAAAACCTTTTACAAATAAGAAATAATTAACCCTTTCTCAAGAACCCTGTGGGAAGTAAGTCGTAGCAAATAACAGAGCCACCATTTCTATTTTATTAATTACCTTCATGTACTAGTAACAAGGGAAATTCAACATCCCATTTTAACCCCTAGACTCCAGCAATTTCTCAGTGTGAAGAGACAGGCTACTAAAGATGAGATGGGGAAACTTCCATTTTGATCTCATATTTTTTTTTTATTAGTCAAAAGCATCACAGACCTCAGGAAGAAAGCTTGATTTACAGCTTCCTGAAACAAACTGTTGCTTTAAACATCTGGTTTAATAACCATTTACTGTAAAGATGTTTGTCAGATTTGAGCACGAACATTCCTGGAGGGCAATTTAACAGACTGCTGGGCGCCACCCCCAGAGTTTCAGAGTCAGGGCCTGAGAATTTTTTCTGAGGTAGCCCCAGGTGATGAGATGCTGCTTTTAGGAACCACACCTTGAGACCCACTTTGCAATCAAAACACAGTTCTTGAACCACAGGAAGCAATTTTGATATCCTTAACAGGGCATCTTATCCATTAACGTTCACTTTTCATTATGGCGGAATTAATTTCAAAGAAGGAGAAACATTTTCCCTTCCTTTGAAATATGGAAAAATCCTATGTGCATGCGTGCTCTGTGTGTCAGACTCCTCATGATCCCATGGACTGAAGCCCACCAGGCTCCTCGGTCCATGGGATTTCCCAGGCAAGAACACTGGAGTGTGCTGCCATGACCTTCTCCAGGGGATCTTCTCCACCCATGGATTAAACCCACATCATCTTCACTGACAGGTGGATTCGTTACCACTGACTCACCAGGGAAGCCCATAAATTATATATCTTTACATTTCTATTATATGATTAGGATGATGACCAAGAAGTTTTGTTGTTTAGTCACTAAGTCATGTCTGAATCTTTTGCCACCCCCTAGACTGTAGCCTGCCAGGATCCTCTGTCCACAGGATTTCCAAGGCAAGAATACTGGAGTTGGTTGCCCTTCCTCCTCCAGGGGATTCTTCTGACCCAGGGACTGAACTCACATCTCCTGCATTGGCAGGTGGATTCTCCTGCATTCCCAGGTGAGCTACCTGGGAAGCCCCTGAAGCCTTACAGTTAAGCCCCGCCTTAAATTACCATGTAATTGTACCAAATTATTGTGTTTCATTTTTACTAAATAAACCCTGACAGCTCCAGAAAGAAGCTATACTCACTAAGGTGAACAACAAAGAAGCTTTCTCTTCTTTCACTGGACCAGGTCTAGTGAAACATTTTAATATGCAAGGCAGATGCATTTATCGTTGGTCCTGCAATCCTTTTGTCCTTAAAGACATGTTTAATGCCTCTTTCTAGAACCAGTCATGTTTACCATTACTGAAATTACCTTGGGTGCGCACAGGATCTGACATAGCACTCGGGTCACTGAGACCTTGGGGGTTGATTGCTCTGACCATGAATAAATAGATTGTATTGGGCCGTAGTCCTCTCACTGTATAGAGGGTGGTCTTTACGTGGTTTGCCACTGTCTGCCAGCTATTGCTCACCGATTGGCTGAAACGGGAACAGAAATTTCATTTAAAGAACAGTCGTGAGGGTCTTGGAAATGGAGTTGGATATCAATGACAAAGGTTAATGGCTGAAAATTAAACACACACACACACAACGCTTGAAGTGTTCAGCCCAATAAATGAAACATTTGGATGGTTTCAGTTTATTCCACAACAAAGCCGAGCCCACCTAACGGAAGTGCCATGCACAACAAAATTAAACTCAGCCCAGGAGATGTGATAGCCCTTTGCTAAAGCACAGCAGCCCACTAAATGAATACCTGTAAAAGGAACAGAGGCCAAGATCACAACATCAAGTTTATACAATAAATATGGTCCTCGTAATGCATATATATACCTTGAAAAGAATTAACCTGCAGAAAGAATAAATGGACTACAGAGTAAATTATGCCAATACATTTTCCTGTTACAAGTTGTGTTTTCTTTTGCATCAATTCCACATGCAATATTATAATAGAGCCTTCTAAAACTACATATCTGTAAAAGAAGAAAGGAAGCATGTAATGAATATTTTCCCTTGGTCACATTTTTAATAAAATTGTACATTACACAGAATTGTGATTTCACATCTCAGAATAGTGAAATATCTCTGATAGTGTGTGCGGACCCCATAACAGATAGGATGCCCTTTCACAGCCCTTTGTCTAAGCTCACATGCTACTTTTGCTTAGAATGAGGAGAAAATGTGATTTTTCAGGGCTGTCTGATTTTCAGAAGTCCTTATATATCAAAGCATGAAAATTACAGAGAAGCATTGTTGTGAAATTTGAAAACTAGGTACTGATCATTAACTTTAATAGATCAGGGAAATCTAAAATAAAAGTGATGATTTGCCCTTATGCTTAGAAAGGAGAGGCATTATCACGGTATTTATAATGGCAAATAGAAGCAGTTTGAAACTGAATATGAAGCTACATTTTCTCATTAGTATAACTATTTTTTCAAATTCTCATAAGACAGTTTTATACCAGTATTGGCTAATTTATAGACTATATTCCTAAGGTGAGGGCCATTATTCCTAATCATGATTGGACCTAACTTTTCCTTTCAGCCATCAGAAGTGCTTGTAATCCATCTCTTAATTATAGTTTTTGAATTTTCTCTTAGGCATAGCCAATACATGTAGTCAAATATACAGCATAAAACACTGGAATTATTTCAAATTCTTCTCTAATTATTAGGAAGTAAAGTTCAAAGTTTCCATGTCTCAACTTGTGTAACTTCAAAAGTACCTGTGCCTAATTAATTATGTCCTGCTTAGTTCTAAAGCCAAAATTCTCATCTTAAATCCCTACCGTGGTCAGACTAAAGAAAAGAGCTAAGTGATGATGTCATAACTAGATGCCTATATACATAGGCAAGGATGATGCATATTTAATGTTATAATTAAGGTATGAATGAAAAATAAACCCAAAGTCTATTCTTGAATAAAGTCAAATACCAAAGATTAATTCTTAAAATGTACTGGTTAAACATGTCCTTAGAATAAGGACAGCAGGATAGCTCACTTGAGATTTTAGAATATAGGCGCTAAAGCAAAAACCCAATGGAGAAAAAAGAAACTGTCTCATACCTGAAAGCCTCAATGATATATGCACTTGCTGGAAGGGTTCCAGGGGTACCTGGTTGCCAGGACAAGCTGACACTGTTCTTAGTAACATCAGTGACCTGTGGTTTGGAAGGCGGTCCAGGTAGGTCATTTAGATCGTAACTTTTACTGATTGTTGCTCCAGATTCTATAGAGGACAAACAGAAAAAAATTCATTTCTGATTGCATAAGTTGACAGTGATGCTTAAAAGACAGAAAACAGCCTATTAAAGAATTTGAATAGAGAGTGAGCAATTCATCGTCATGAATCAAAAGTATAAAAGTGAATATTTGGTTTTTTTCCCCTAAATATCAGAAAATATTTACTTTCACACATGATCACCTGAACTGCTTGTTCTTTAGTCAGAGAAAATGGAAAGATTACCAAGGACAAATATATCACATTTCATATATGCAATGCTACGGGCCAAGCAGGGTAGAAATGAAAAAGCGACATAAAGCTTAGTTTTTACAGTCAATAAATTTAAAATCTTGCTCTCTCTTTAACTTGTTATCTGATAATGAGCTAATCACTAAAACTGGCTCAAGATTTCTTCTGTTAAAATAATTCACAAAGAATTCACCTGTCACATCCAGCACAGCACTCCAGGAAGTCTCCCCACTTGAACTTGTAGCCACACAAGTGTAAGTGCCAGTATCAGAAATCTAGTGTGCATAGAAGGGAGAGAATAAAACTGTTTTAATTGATTTGTAGAATGATTACTCAGTCTCAACAAGGCAATATTTGACTTCTAAAATATATCTTTTGGTTGTTGGAATTATACACTAGAGTCAATCATACATACACATGAAATATTAAAATAAGCTCATAACAGTGGTTCAAAGATTCTTATTATATTTCTACAACTAAACGTTGTCTGTAAACTTCAATAGTTTTCTATTTGCCTCCCTGGCAATCTTCTTATCTGTTAACTCCATTTACTGTTGGGGCTTCACTAGAGTTAGATATGGATAACTTAGGAGAGAACTTTTCAGAATCCTATAAACATTCAGGCTTTCCTGGTAGCTCAGAAAGTAAAGAATCTGGCTGCAATATCAGTAGTGTAAAGCTGTCTTCTTCGTCATCAATAAACTCTTATTTCACATGATAAAATATACCCAGAAGTAAATAAGCACTCAGATAACATGGAGGTGGGGGGCAACACTTTATTTTTTTTTTTAAAGATATGGAGAAAAGTGAAAAGGGAAAAAAAAAAACTTTAAAATGGAAAACTGAATCTTTCCTTTTAAAGAGTGCAGTACTCACATTAAAATTGTAACAGTGTAACAGTGAATGAAATAAAGTTGTATCATTAAAGTCAAATAAATGATATCTATAGAATGATTGCAATACAGAGCTGAAAGGGTCACAGAACTTATCTAATACATAACACGTTTTAAAGTATACTTAAAACCTTTATTCACTGATTACTTATGTTCAGTTCAGTTCAGTCATTCAGTCGTGTCCCACTCTTTGCAACCCCCATGGACCACAGCAAGCCAGGCCTCCCTGTCCATCATCAATTCCCAGAGTTTACTCAAACTCATCTCCACTGAGTTGGTGATGCCACCCAACTATCTCATCTTCTGTCATCCCCTTTCCTTCCTGCCTTCAATCTTTCCAGCATCAGGGTCTTTTTAAATGAGTCAGCTCTTCACATCAGGTGGCCAAAGTATTGGAGTTTCAGCTTCAGCATCAGTCCTTCCAATGAACACCCAGGACTGATCTCCTTTAGGATGGACTGGTTGGATCTCCTTGCAGTCCAGGGGACTCTCAAGAGTCTTCTCCAACACCGCAGTTCAAAAGCATCAGTTCTTCGGCACTCAGCTTTCTTTGTTGTCCAACTCTCATATCCATACATGACTAGGAAAAACCATAGCCTTGACTAGATGGACTTTTGTTGGCAAAATAATATCTCTGCTTTTTAATATGCTGTCTGGGTTGGTCATAACTTTGCTTCTAAGGAGTAAACATCTTTTAATTTCATGGCTGCAGTCACCATCTGCAGTGATTTTGGAGTCCCCCAAAATAAAGTCAGCCACCGTTTTCCCATTTATTTGCTTATTTTAGGTAGTTAGAATAGGAAAAAGGAGTCCAGAATGGTGGTGGCTAAAAGACAAGGAAGGGAAAAAACCCGAAAATAGAATGAAGGAAGGTCCGAGGACCAGAGTGAGGACCTCAGGTAAAACAAACAGCACCCCTGTCTAGCCCAGTTTACATAAGGCAGGCTCAGGCGGGAGTAGGAAAAAAAAAAAAAAACAGATAAAAAGAGAAGCCAAAGGGCCGGGGTGCTCTCGCTTTCTTCTCTTTGCATCTTTTGGGTCAGCATGCCGTCACGCCTTGAGGATGTACTTTCCTTTATTTTCTAAACAAAACTGAGCTGTAACACGGAGCTGCAACACTGATCTGTCCAAGAGCTGTAACACTGATCTGTCCAAGAGCTGAGGCACAGTCTATCTGAGAGCTGTGACACGCCAAGGGCTTTAAAGTCCGTCGGTTCAAATTTTTGTTCTGACAAGACAGAACTGAGAAAATTATACACTCCCCTGACACTTAAAACATTTTTGTTATTCATTGACTAGTGGTAAAAGATTTGAGGAATAGTTGATAATATAATCAAGAGTTCTCTTTTATAAATGTTAAAGCCTGAAGATTTGTGATTATATCTTGACAAAAATGCCATCAGTAAGATGTAAATTAAAAGCCCTCCCTGTGGTGGAGCCCCATGGGCTGACATTACAAACAACATTCATTCACAGTAGTTTAGGAGTGAAGGAAAAGTGAGACTGGGAAGATAAACGGATGATCAAAGTAACGCAAAGCAGAAGGTATAGAAGTAAAATTCCATGATGAACAGAAGTCTACTTGTTGATAAAATACGAATTCATGGAATATAGGTATCTGCTGGGTTTAAAATGTAAGTATATTGATGACTCAACCTTCCACAGTTGATTCTTGGGTAAATCATTAGTGCCTAGATGTTACTGTGGTTCCACCATTTTAATTGATTTCAAATGTCATTGTGTATTTTAACTTAAGTTTCAAATTGCTCTGGCACGTCATTCTTTGCTATAATATCTCTGTACAATTGTCTTCTATTATGCCGATGAATGATGGGGGATAGCCATTATAGAAAAAGCCATTTTTTCAAATGTGGCTATGCAAGGATTATAGTCATTAGAAATCTTTGCATTTAAGAAGTATCACTCACAAACTAAATATAATGAGTCGAGGTTGGATTTTAATGGGATGTTCATTTGAATATGGTCTGTGAAAGAGTAAAGAATTTGCATTTTATTATAGCAGTTGAACTAAAATGTAGCACTTGTTATTATGTGCAAATGCTAAAAGAAGAATAGGTAGGTAATGCTTCTTAACTGCATCTCCTTGTCATTGTGTGGAGATACGAGTTTGACATTAGCTGTGGTAGGTAGGTTTTAATGAGTATTAGAATATTCTACTTCCCCAAAGAAACAGATTCAGTTACCAATTAGCTGGACCATAAGTATACAGTGTTCATCACACAATTTTTCCCCCTTTGCATTAAGTGCTGAAAAAGAAAGTGAGACACAAAGAAATATGACCTACAGAAACCCTCTTTTGACTGTTTCAGTGAAGTACTGTAAAACATTTTATTTCCTGTTAAAGACAGTCTTCTTACAGAAAAATAACATTTTCATTATGGAATTTTATCAGAAGTGATATGAAAATCCTAAATATCATTACTAAAGCTCAGTCTTATTTCACCATCATCATTACCACATTCATTTTTATTCCTTAACTTTAAATAATATATTTTCTGGTCATGAGTGCTTCATATCTTTCCTATCCTTCTCCTTTTATTTTTAACCAAGTGTTTTAAAAAAGAGACAATGTGCTTGTACACTCTCACCTACTTTTCTCCTTGTGTAGTTGGCTGAAGACAAGCCCCCAGACGCAGGCATCTATGAAGGACTACTTACGAGCCTGGCAGAAGGCTCTGAGTTTCTTTGACATCATCAAGCACCCACCTTTAATTACTACTTTTAAGCACGACTGGGGGTCTTGACTGTTCAAATACACCCTTTAATACAGCAGTACAGTGGAAACACATTATCATCTGTGGCCCCCAAATCCTGCCTTTGGCTCAAAGAAAGAGGTTAAATTGTTTACCCAAGGAAAGTTGGCATTAATTTTTAAATGACTCCCATTTTATCGGAGGAAGGTTTACAATAAATTTATAATAAACCAAGGTGAAAAACCTATATAATTTTTCTAGAAATAAAACTTGACAGCATTTCGTCTACTTAGAGCAATGCCTATCTCAAAATTAAAATAAAAATTACACACAGTCACTTTAATAACAAGTTAAAGATTTGTGTCTGTGCATGTGCACACTACAAAACAGTTATTCTTCCTTTTTTTGTTAGGTATCTGTATATGACACACCTGATAAACATGTGATTTCAAATACTTCACATTGTAAAAAAACCTGCCTGTGGTGATCATTTGAAAATACATGTAATAACTATTTTACGTATTCCTCTGGCTTCTGAACGGGAAAATTCAACATTTTTTTGTTTCTTTTTTAATCACCTTGGATCCCAATTTATACCTAGATACCAGATTCTGTAAACTGTTTTTTCACTGAATCATTTTCAATCAATTTTTCTTCATGTACTATTACATCAACCACCCTAAGTTCAGGCCCTCATTCCCAGTCTTATGACTATTCTGACATAGTCTTGAGCTTTAGCATAGTACTTGCTATATGGAAGGGAGGCTTTCTATATTAGGTTGAATGAATTGAATATACTTGTGTAGGACAGGTGGTCCCCACGACAACATCCTTCTGGTATTGACACGTTGTGTAACCACTAACCTCAAATGTGTAAGGGACCTATTGACTTACTCCTGGCCAACAGAATATAGCATGGGTGACAAGATGTCACATTTGTGATTGTTTTGTAGGATAGTAATTCTGTTTGCTAAAAGACTGTCTTCCTTGTTGATTTTGAGGAAGCAAGTATTGGGAATATCTACATGGTAAGGAACCACAAGCAACCTTCAGTCAACAAGAAGCAAAAAGCTGAGGTCACCAGTTCCAAAGCCATTAGGAACTGAATGCTAACAACCACTTTGTTTGAAAGCAAACTGATCTGCAGTCAATTTTCAGATGAGACTATAACCCTGACAAAAGTGTTCTGAGATCCTAGGGCAGAAGGCCTTGCTAAATCATGCCCAGGTTCCTAACTAACAGAAGCTATGAGATCATAAATATGCGTTGCTTCAAGCCTCTAGGTATTTGCTAATACTGTTACACATACTAGATAGCTAATACAATATCCAGAAAACAACATTATTTTGAGTTGCTCCAAAAACAAGTCTCATTTGGTAAGTTGGCAGGAACGATCATTGTCTATCATGTCATTTTCCACTAAAAGATCAGCAATGGCTTGCTGTTATCCAAAGATTTAAATTGAAACTGCACAGCAAACTTTGCCTAAACTATAAGATTTTTTATGAACTAGCCAAACCTGCTTCCTGTGTCCTCAACCAGTCTCATATCTTTCTTATTCTCCACATAAAGTATTTGACTGAACTGCTTTATCCTCATTTCCTTAGAAACTCCCTTGTTCATGAGAGAAGAACAGATACATTTGTCACTTTCAAATTATCTTATTTTTTTCAAACTATTTTAAATATACCATTACCATCATTAACGTTATGTGTTTAACCTTTTTAGTTTCATTGACCATATACATACGGGGCTGAATGAAGAATAGAAAGTTTCTAGGTCTGTTATGAACCTATGATTAATATAAGGACAATGCACTTCCTTCTAATTTCACTTAGAACTTCCCTCTAATTTCAGTTTGTCATTTGTAAAATAAGAAATAACATGGTCTATAATCAAATGTACAGCGATCATACAGGCATGTACGATTTAATTTCCCAATGGAGTGATTCCCTAGGGATATACACACTTATGTTGAGAGGAAGATCCAAATACAAACTCAACATTACTTACCCTTAAGTTCTTAATCTGCAAGGTTCCTTGTTCTTGTATAGTTGCTCTCGGATCTCTACCCAGAAAAGTAAATCCCTCCTTTAACCAGCTAATTACAGGAAGAGGGTCACCAGTAGCTTTACATTTCAGTAATGCTGTGCCATCGACTGCTAACGTCTGGTTGGCTGGGCCTTGTAGAATTATAGGTGGAGGTCTATCTGTCAAAACTAAAACACAAAGACATTTTCAGAATATTTTACCTTTAATGAAATTTAGAAATTTTTATATCATCAGTAGTCATAGCAAAGAGTCGGACACGACTGAGCGACTGAACTGAACTGAACTGAGTAGTCATAGCAAAAGTAAGATTAAAGTTCCAAGTCAAACATTTTACTCATACTTTTTTCTGTATATTCTATACCCAGTATAAATTTATCATCTACACGTATTACATATACATCTGTACATATTTTACTGAAGCCATCTTATTACTTACTATTTACTCTGACTTACCTGTAACTAAGATGATGATAAGATGAACTCTGACATCGTAGAAATCTTTAGTATTATTGAAAGATTTAATCATATTAAAATGAAAATGAAAATGTGGAGAGCTTATGACAATCATTCATAAAATGGCCAATTTACCTTCATAGTACCAGTTACACTTTATTTATATAGATTTAATATTTTTCATGATAATACATTAGACTATAAATACTTTATTTCCAAAACTGCTTCATTGTTCTAAATTATGGTAATATAAATTGGGTGATATAATTTAAATAGTTTGCACAATTCAGCAAAAAATAATCTAGTTAAGAATATATACATGACAAGACAAAAATAGGACTTTCATGAAAAATTTGCAGTTCCATATATATCAATTCCTGTATTCAAGTAAATTTTCCATAATTTCATGAACTTAGGTCACTGTGCTTTTTAAATCAAATGTTGATTTGTAGCAGGATCATCAGACCTTTAGAAGTATTATATAATGATTTAGGAAGCATATCAAAATATACAGTAATATTTAAATGTGTGATGAAAATATGGAATCAATTAGAGGCAAGTTTTCATCTACAACTCATTAGAAGACCATGTCATATTGAAATTTATATCCAGGTCCAAGGAAAGATTTCTGAAGAGAAAGTTTTATAAACTTCACATAGGATTTGCTTAATTATGTATATTTGCTCTTTATTACATTTTTACTATATGTATATAATATTTAAATACATATATAACTTCACAGAAAGAAAAACTAGTGAATCTGAATTACTGTTAAGCAACTGTGAAGAGTGTCTTTTCTCAAGAAGGTCATCTTGTATTACCATGTACATAATCAAAAAAAGTAATTTACTTATTAATGCTCTAATTTCTTTTGTCTACCAGCTTCTACAAATACTAGTTTATATGTTTATTTTTCAGTCTAGATGCATTTTTATTGCTAGACTTTACCATTTTAGGGAAAAATATTAAAATAGCCTTTTCAGAGCTGACCATGAGAAAGCCAACCAATTTTGATTTAAAACAGAGGTTATGATTTATGTGTCCTGGCATGTTAAAACAGAGTGGACTTAAAGTCAGCCTACACCTACTACATCAAAATATGCATTAAAATGTGTGTATATGTAGAAAATCTTGTAAAAACCTAAGGAAAACAGTATTCTCTGTGTAGTCGTCACAAATAAAAATTAGAACCATTTAGTTCACTGATTTTCTT
>SJYQ01000560.1:272251-308229 GCA_006410935.1 Redunca redunca
AACATAGGAACTTAAAAAGACTCTAATAAATATATTTTATTTTTTAAAGAAATATGGATATTTGAAGGGTCAAAGGACTTACCCATCTAAAGGAAGAATTTTTTTTGCACTGTTACCTATGAACCTGACATCTTTCAGTTCCATAGCAGTAAATCTCTGCCATATCAGCAGGTGTGACTGTTAATGACTCAATATCCCTGCAGGTAATGTTTCTCTGTTCTATTTATTCCCTTTCCTGACACGATGCTGAATCAGGCAATAGCATGGGCAGGCATTCAAAAATATTGCCTTTCTATTAATTTTAAATGATATTTTAATCTACATGTAAATTTGAATTGTATGAAAGCTCAGCAGAAAAAGAGAATCAGAGAGGTCACAGCCCAAGCTTTTGGATCTCAGATGCCAACACCCAGGGCGGGGAGAGATGGGAGGGGGGATTAGACACCTCGCAAATGTAATACAGCAAGAGAGAACTGTTAATCTAAAATATACTAGAATATGGATTAAATTCATGCTCAGAGGTTCACAAAATATCTAAAACTCCCTACATGTCAACTGTCACAAAAAAGACCTTGCCAAAAAAAAAAAAAGAATCACAAAGATATATTTTTTAACTTTCACTATGAATTAGATGCTTCAGTTAAGATTTGTAATACATATATGCAAATAAAAAATAATTTTAGCATCCATTCATACAGTCGTGTCCGACTCTAAGATCCCATGGACTGTAGCCGCCAGGCTCCTCTTATCCTTGGAATTCTCCAGGCAAGAGTACTAGAGTGGGTTGCCATTTCCTTCTCCAATTCATAGCTTGCAAGGTATTTAATTAATTTAACTTAGTCAGAGTATAAATTTAAAAATCATTGGATTGTTGCTGCCATTTAGCTGCTACATTGGATCCAGGTCTTTATGGCCTCATGGACTGCAGCACACCAGGCTCCACTGTCCTTCACTATCTCCCTGAGTTTGCTCAAATTCTTGTCCATTAAGTTGGTGATGCTACCCAACCTTCTTATCCTCTGCTGCCCTCTTCTCTTTTCTCCCTCAGTCTTTCTTAGAATCAGGGTCTTTTCCAACGAGTCAGTTCTTTGCATCAGATGGCCAAAGTATTGGATTTCAGCTTCAGCATCAGTCCTTCCAATGAATATTCAGGGTTGTGAAGTCATCAGCCGATATATCATCAGCAAGTTAATATTTAGAGTCAGAGTTATTTATAATAAGTTACGTGTGTGTATGTGTGTGTGTATGTTTAGGTCTTGAAGTTAGATTTCTTTACTGTTAAAATCAATAACTCTGTAACCTCCACACAACCTTCTTGCAAAACAATCTTGACTTTGTGATTGCTTACTTAAGTAAAAATCAATGTAGAAATTTAAATTCAAACAAGTTGTAAAAAAATGTTCAGAGCCATCACAATTTGGGGTGGGGTAGGATGATGTGATTAGCTAACATAAAAAGTCATCTCTGTTTCCTGATAATAAAGATGGTATCTTTTCTTTTTTAGTAAAATAAAATTACTTTAGAAGTAATCATGTCAGCATAAGATTAGGTATACAGATGGCATGCCTATTTCTATTTCACTAAAATAATGCATTGCTATATTTTTTAGAATAAAATAGATTGTTTTGGATGTTCTTCCTGGGGAAAATAAATAGTGTAAATAGATCAGGGAGAATTAGAAACCATTAAAAATGTCATTTTACCTAGATTCAAACTTACAAGATAAGCATTAATTTTAATGATTTAATTAACAAGTCAGAAAATTTTATCCTTTGAAATAAAGATAATTATTTTCAGAAAACAAATCTAATAATACCGCACCATCAGTAACTTCCAGTTGAGCTTTTGCTAAAATACTTCCTGCCACGGTGAGGGCCTGACAGATGTAGTAACCCGCGTCCGAACGCTGAATGTTGGTAATTGTAAGATCCCCAGTTGGTGACACAGAACACCTACTGTTGGGCTGTTGGGGTTGGTTTGGGAAGAGCAGATTCTGTGGAAACAAACACAATTTTATCAATATTCTCTTCTCATTCAATAGGAAAGTTCTATCAACAGCTATTGCAATTAGAGAAATGTGGTTGAAAAAAAAGAAAATACATAGATTTTAAAATATGGTGCTGAAATGTTTAGATGTCACAGAGTGAGTTTCATTGGGAGATTTCATGCCCTCACTGAAGGAACAATCATCTAAAAAATCTAGGTCTTTATTCGGACCTTTTATTTCCTCCCTGACTTTCTGTGAGCTACTGAATATTTTTGAAACATGGTTTCCTCATCTGTAAAATGGGCATAATAACACTTATCTGATTCAACACATAAGACACTGTGAGAATCTGGAATGTAACACTATGTATGTGATTTATAAAGTACATATTCTGTTGATCTTTTTAACTATTTGATGTAACTAACTGAATTTCTTCTAAAGGTGTTCAAAAATGTGACTGAGACTGACAGAGAGACAGCTGAATCTACTTCTGCTGTAAGAATTCTGCAGGTTGTAACAGCTTTGAAAGGAGCTAGGTATAAATGCTAATAAATGCTACCATCTAAGCAAGATTAACCAAACCACTGAAAATGTAAAGTAGATGTGGGATGTTTCTGAAGCATGCATGTGATGATAAAGAATTTTTTAACATTACTCTTTTTAAAAATAAAAAGTTCTCTAGTTTACTATATATGTTGTATTATGACAAACAGCTAAATCACAAATTTGTAAAAGTTCTTATAAGAAAGCAGCAATGTTAACTTGGATGACCTATGCTGCTTTATTGTTGTTCAATTAAGAAAAACATTTGGGTATAATAAATCATATTGAGATATGCTTCCAAGTTGGATTATAAATAAGGATGTATCAATGTTTATGTTGTATTTACTTACCAAAAAAAGAACAGTATAACCCTCTGGGATCTGTTTCTCCATATAGTAATTAATTTTCCAGGTTTGTAATTAAACAGTTCCAATACGTTACAATCAGGAGGTAATAACATTCAATTAAAGGCATAAGACACATTTTCACCTTAAAATGTTTTTACCCTTGAAGGAATACCAATGGAAGAGGATAAAATAGGGTATTAACACTTTTCAATTACGCTAAATGACTTTAATCCTGCGAACGATGTCCTACTTTAATTAGAAGCTCTTCTCTTTATTGCAACTTGATGGATGTCCACTTTATTAGATTCGAGTGTGACACTATAAGCCCACTTTACATAAACATTACCATGTTATTAAACCCTTTCAAAAAGAAGTGGTATTTGCTAGCATGTCAGGAATATAATTTCAAAAGGCTATTGCCCTCCCATAAAATTTGTATTATTTACTATTAATATATAAGGCTAGACTTTTTCATACATATAAAGCATAATTTGAGAAGAAGCTAATTCTCCTGTGGAGTTCAAATATATTACTGAAATAAACCATCTGAAGGAGAAGGGTCTAAATTTTAAAGACACTCGAAAATGATACAATAACTCAAAGTGTGCACTTTCCTACAATTAGCCATTAGAATACTAATTTACATAGCACTAATACATCAGATGGGCTTAATTCTCTCCGGGATCTCTTCCTCTACAACATATTATCAGTCCACCTTCTAAATGATTCGTTGACATGGAAAATGGCATATGATTGAGGTTAACCCATCATCTTTATTCCCTGCTTGTAAGACATAGGCAAAAGGAAATGGATTACAAGCAAAAACCAGGAATTCTACAGAGCTCCTCTTGCTTGAGGTGCCTGGGTATCTTATTAGTGCTAATTGGCATTATCAGCACATATTGAGGAATATGGACCATTAAGTCCAGGCTCTTAACTCTCTCTCTACTGATGGATAGTCATAGATCACTGTAAAAATTGGATACTGCGGACAGTAAGACCAATTTATTTTTCCTAATGTACTAATTCATGATTTGAAAATTTACAATTTGCTCAAGCATTTCTCTTCTGTTCTCATTCACAATCTCCTTTCTCTCCCCCTCTCTATCCCCTTTCCTCCCTCCCCAAACCCTCTCTCTGATGTGAGGGAGATAGGTGAAGAAAACCGGATCTAAGATTATAATCAAATCAAATCACCTAACTGGAAATCTTTTTCCAGAGATTAATATCTCTGGAATTAATACATGCCACTTTGTCAAATAATAGCAAAAGAAATATTTTAATGCTATTTGACCATTACTTGTATAAAAAAATTAAAACACAGTGTAGCATGTTTAAATATCATGTTTGTTGGGCCACAAGACCAATACACATTTTATGCAATAGCGTGTATAAAACTAGAGCATTTGAGGGCATGTAATTCACACACGAAAAAGCTGAATCTACATGATAATAGATACAATGAGGTTTGACTCACTACATGATTTAAAGTGTGAATGTGCAACAATCAAATGGCTTTAGATCATTATATTTGCATCATTTATAAATAATATGCTCACATATATATATTCACTATCAGTGGCTTGAGGGAGTAATTTCTGTGGACCCAACAGCCCCCAGAGTGGGTAGGGGGAAGGGGATATAGGAATGAATTCGAAACTCAGGTCTCTCCAGGTTCAAGGCTCCTAGCCTCCTCAGGCATGCGGTGGGTCTAGGGACAGTGGTGACGAGAGTGGTACTGAGCCTCTGTACCTGGGCAGAGGGAGCCCAAGCAGCCCGGCCTGAGCAGAACATAAAATTGCCACTTCAGCCAGGAACAAGGCAAGGCAGGTGCATTCTGCAGTTTTCCAATTTCTAACCTTCAAAATGCGTAAAGCACTTTTACATTTAAACAATCACATAATCGTCAAAACTTATGTGAATTAAAATACCTGATCTTCATATTTTGGATTAAAAACTAAGCTTCAGTAAAGTTAAGCTGTGCTACAAAGATTATAAAATCATAAGGAGGAAATGGCTTTAGAATTCTTTCCTTTTTTCAGGGTATATGTGTGTATGTATGTGTGTGTGTACATATTCAAGTGTGTTATAAGTGTATCATGTTGCTTTACACTCACTTTAGAGTTTGGATGTTTCCGTCCGAAAGCGATTTTTAAGAATCAAGGAACTCTAAGAAGAGAAATCTGTTGTATAGTTGCGTGAGTGTGTTAGTCGCTCAGTTATGGCCAACTCTTTGTGACCCCATGGACTGTAGCCTGCCAGGCTCCTCAGTTCATGGAATTCTCCAGGCAAGAATATTGGTGGAGTGGGTAGCCATTCCCTTCTCCAGGGGATCTTCCCAACTGAGGGATTGAATCCAGGTCTCCCACATTGCAGGCAGATTCTTTACTGTCTGAACCACCAGGGAAGCCCAATTGTATCACTGAAAGTGAAAGGTGAAAGTTGCTCAATAGTGTCCAACTCTTTGCAACCCCATGAACTATACAGTCCATGGAATTCTCCAGGCCACAATACTGGAGTGGGTAGGCTTTCCCTTACTCCAGGGATCTTCCCAACCCAGGGATTGAACCCAGGTTTCCCTCATTACAGACGGATTCTTTACCAGCTGAGCCACAAGGGAAGTCCCAAAATACTGGAATGGGTAGCCTATTCCTTCTCCAGCGGATCTTCCCAACCAGGAATTGAACCAGGGTCTCCTGCATTGCAGGTGGATTCTTTATGGACTGACCTGTCAGGGGAGCCCAACTGTATCATAACTAACTGATAAAAAATGATGGCAATTAATTCTTGGAACCATCCTGATGTGGGATGAGGCAGTGGCCAGAACTTTACCTTATCCTTCCCACCGCTGTCTTTACATCCCACAAATTATGGGGGAAGTGAGTCCAACACAGAGCACTGCAGAAAGGGAAAAATATAAGTTGCCCATCCATACTGAGTTGCTAAAACTGCTGGTGTGGGGTGAGCTGTATGGGAATCTGGAAGAACGAAAAATGACAACGGCTGATGGGGAACTCCTGAGAGGAACCCCTCCAAGATGGTCTTACCTGAGTTTTGATCAACAGGTTCTCTTAATTTCATCTAAAGCGTTTTCTGCCTCTGGCAAAGTTTTTAGACTGCTTGAGTCTTTCAGTCATCATTTTCTATTTGTCCAGGAAATTCATCTAAAACTTGGACCAACAACAGAGGGTGCTAAGGAGCAACACCAGTGGGTCCCTTCCTAAGACCTACACAGCTCCTTGGGAATGCCTCTAGAGAGTCTAGAACGAAAATATCTCTAAGGAGGTCCCTAGAATTCCCTTGGGAACGCACAGATTAAATTCTTAGACAAAGAACTCAATTTCTATTCTGGTTTAAGGGGAAGTTCCCCTCATTGCTTCAGAACCTAGAGGCTTGAGCTTGCCCAAGTTTGGACCAAGTTCTAAATGAGAAAAGCGGTGCATTCAATTCAATTTGCTTTCAGCAGAGTCAGAGAGATCATGCTGCCCAGAGAGGGCCCGAGAGGACAAATCAGGACACAGCAAAGATCAGACAGATATTGCTTTTTTCTGCTATTTAATGTATTATTTCCTGTCTAATTCCACTATGAGGGAATCCAGAGGGATGACGGAAGAAAATATTTCTACTACTCTTAAATGGAAGCATGTTTAAATTAATGATAAAGAAAAGGTATTTATACTATCTATTTACGAAAGGGCGTTGAAACTGGTTTCTAGACTAATTAATAACAGAAATATTTTTGACTGTTTACATGTACCCAGGATGTCCTACGTGCTAAGTGCTTTATAGATATACTAACTCAATTATCTCAGTGTAGCTCAATGCAAGAAAGCAAACATATCCTTTTGTTAAGAGATTTTAAACAGCTGCAGGTTAGACTTTTTCAGGTAATTTATTCACACTGTATTGCATCTCTTCTACGTAAGATAAAAATTTGTTTAAATTAACACTCAAAAAAACAGAATGTTCTATTAAAACATCTGACTCTCTCTTATTTTAGAATCAACTGGTCTCTTTCTAGAAATAAAATACATTCAACATTGATAACAAGAAAGGCAAGACAGATTTTGAGGACCACCAGAGACGGGGGAGTTCAGAGATTTCAGAAAAGCAGTTAAAGCTTGCACTCACCTGGCTGCCTTCTTTTTGCCAAAAAACTGCTGGCTGTGGGTTTCCTTTAGTTTCACAGGGAAATGTCACTGTTCGACCTTGAGCAACAATCTGATCTCTTGGCCTAACCACAAACTGTGGAGGAGCTATAATTTAAAAGGAAAGAAAGTGTGTAAATATAAACTGTTGACAAAGAAAAATACATCAAAGGGAAAATCTGATACGAGGTGGATTGCTCAGTGCCAGACAGAGGCTACAGATGTTGATTTATTTTTAAGTTTTTCTCAAAATACAATGGGAAAAAAAAGAGCAATCTATCAAATATGAGGAAAGAAGTAAATGTATTAGTGGACATATTTTAAATGTACATTGCAAATCTTGCAGTCCATACACTTGCAAAGAAAAAGTAGATTTTTAATGGTATTCTAAAGTTTTTAATAAATAAACATGATATCCCCATATGGTTTTGTGTTTTGAATGAAGACAGAAAAAAGTCACTGCATTACTCAAATATCTACTTCCTGTGGCATCAATCTATTGACAAACATGAATTGCTCTTACAATATTTGCAAGACATTGTGCTAGGCACAGGGATACCAGAAGGCATAGAATATGATCTCGATTCTCAAAGTGCTTAGAGTACTTATATTCTAGATTTGAGAAGTTGAAGTGTTGAGAACATCAAATTGAAGGTATGGGAATTACATACAGAGATAACTAATAATATACAAAAACACCTGCAAGTGGTTGACTAATTCATTTCACTTAGATTAATAAGCATTTGGCAATTATTATGTTCCTCCTTGGAAGAAAAGTTATGACCAACCTAGATAGCATATTGAAAAGGAGAGACATTACTTTGCCAACAAAGGTCCGTCTGTCAAGGCTACGGTTTTTCCTGTGGTCATGTATGGATTTAAGAGTTGGACTGTGAAGAAAGCTGAGTGCCGAAGAATTGATGCTTTTGAACTGTGATGTTGGAGAAGACTCTTGAGAGTCCCTTGGACTGCNGGAATGATGCTGAAGCTGAAACTCCAGTACTTTGGCCACCTCTTGTGAAGAGTTGACTCATTGGAAAAGACTCTGATGTTGGGAGGGATTGGGGGCAGGAGGAGAAGGAGACAACAGAGGATGAGATGGCTGGATGGCATCACTGACTTAATGGATGTGAGTCTGAGTGAACGAACCTTAGGAGTTGGTGATGGACAGGGAGGGCTGGTGTGCTGCAATTTGTGGGGTTGCAAAGAGTCAGACACGACTGAGCGACTGACCTGAACTGAACTGAACTGGGCACTAGAAATGGAAAATTATTCAAAATATTGAAATATCAATAACCTCAGATATGCAGATGACACCATCCTCATGCAGAAAGCAAAGAGGAACTAGAGAGCCTTTAAATGAAGGTGAAAGAGGAGAGTGAAAAAAACTGGCTAAAACTGAACATTTAAAAAACTAAGATCATGGGATCTGGTCCCATCACTTCATGGCAAATAGATGGGGAAACAATGACAGGCTTTATTTTCTTGGGCTCCAGAATCACTGCAGATAGTGACTGCAGCCATGAAATTAAAAGACACTTGCTTCTTGAATGAAGAGCTATGGCCAACCTAGACAGCATATTAAAAAGCAGAAACATTACTTTGCCTACAAAGTTATGTCTAGTCAAAGCTATGGTTTTTCTAGTAGTCATGTATGGATGTGAGAGTTGGACCATAAAGAAGGCTGAGTGCTGAAGAATTGATGCTTTTGAACTGTTGTGTTGGAGAAGACTCTTGAGTATTCTTTGGACAGCAAGGAGATCAAACCAGTCAATCCTAAAGGAAATCAGTCCTGAATATTCACTGGAAGGACTGATGCTGAAACTGAAGCTCCAATACTTTGGCCACCTGATGTGAAGATGGTTTCATTGGAAAAGACCTGAAGATTGAAGGCAGGAGGAGAAGGGTATGATAGAGGATGAGATGGTTGGATGGCATCTCCAACTCAACAGACATGAGTATGAGCAAGCTCCGAGAGAAAGTGGACAGGGAAGCCTGGCATGCTGCAATCCAAGTGGTCACAGAGATGGACGTAACTGAGTGACTGAACAACACCGGGGCACTAAAGATACACAGATAAAAAGCATCTTCACTGCAGCCATGAAGGTACTTACACTCTAATAGAAAATACAAGACATGATCATGATGAAGACAACAACAAGATTAAAACAACAGTTCTGTAAGACTGTGGTAAGATCAATGACAGAGGTACTCTCAGAGCAGAGAAGCACTTAAATTTTAGTATACATCATAAGGGTCACAGGACTTCAGGAAGAAGGGATCCCTTTGTGTTATGGTAGCTGTGAAAGGCTTTATGCAAGGGATGTATATTATGGAGACTTGGAGGAAAGGGTGGCATTTAGAGAAGTGGAGAGATGAACACATTCTAAAGAAACAAGCTAACTGAACAAAGCCTAAGAAGCAAAAACACACCTAGTATACAATGAGAAATGCAGGAGGCATGGAGAGTCCCCACTGTATTAACATCATTGGCTACAAAAATGGATTTGTATCAGGCCTTCTTCTCAGTCTAAGAAAGGCCTGAGAAACCAAACTGAGGATTTTATTCTGGTTGTTTTTAAGCTAAGGAATGATAAATGCAAAGCCAAAATTTTGGAATCTTTACCCCTCTAATGAATGTAGTCTATAGTTTGTAAGGGAGACAGATTAGTCAGTAAAGTAGGTTGTTTAACTGGAAGACCAGTAAAATAGTGCAGGCAAAACCACTGAGACCAGTAACTCCATTAGAAAATATAGGGACAGGGTAAAAAAGCTAAGAAAGTTCAGGTTTGAATTTGGGGTGAATTGTAAAGAGAAAGAAGAAAGTGAAAAACAGGACAGTATGTAACAGCAAGTTTTCACAAGGACATCATCTTCACAGCAAAACTCGCTCCTGATGAAGAGAAAACAGCAGCTTTATTCCATGACTTTTCTAATCATTTGTTTCCAGTGTAACTACTTCCTTAATACTAGAAAACTTAAGACCAAGAAAAAAACGACAATGAACTCTAAATTTTTAGAACCTGGTGTACATGGCTATAATACTAATATTTGAACTCTGAAGCATTTTAACAATAGCACTATTCAGTAAAGCCCTTTACCCAGAATTCCTCCAGTTCTTTAAGATTACATAACTAAAGGTCCAAGAGTGGAGTCAGTGTAAGGTAGCCTCAGACATCCACCCAGTTACTCATCCTTACAAGACTACTAGCATAGCAACAGCAGCAGCAGCAATTTTTTTTTTCCCAAAAAATTTACCAAGACTTGTACTGGCATACTTTTCGGTGTTCTGTTACACTGCCTCCTAATTCAACACACTCAACACATACATTAGGGACTGAAGAAATAAATCTACTAAGTGAAATTTTCTTCTACAAATATAGATAACAGAAGGCTCAGTTTAACAGGATGGAGAACCCAGATTTATAGATCTATTTGAACAGAACGTGGTTTATGTTGCCCTGTATTTTCAGGAGATTACTTGCTTCTTACAATCTTGTTATTTCTACACAATTCCACTGAATCAGCAGTATCATTGATTTTTGTTCTGTATGTTTTCTAATAAGAGTGATAGTTTAAATCAATGTTGCAAAATTACTTTAGGAATGACTCTTAAAACACTGCACTGTCCATGTCTCAACAAAGATGGGAAACCAGCAGATACTTACACCAAAAATATTAAGATTGGTCTCTATAATCCATAATATCTAAAGCAAAAAAATATATACATTAAGAAAAATTAAAAGATCAATGTATATTTCTTTACTTCTTTTAGTAATTGATGAAAAAAGTTTACTTCCAAAGTGGACATTAAGTAAGAAGTACTAAGTAACTTAGCTTGTATCTCATCATAAAAAAAAGTGAGTATAGTAACAATTAGTCTTTGATAAAAATCACATATATAGCTTATTAGTTCATTTGCATTGCTTTGGACAAGAAATAATCTAAATTGACTCTCATAATTAGCTAGTAAAATAACAGTAAGAATTAAGAACTTCCAGATGTTCAAGCTGGATTTAGGAAGGCAGAGGAATCAGAGATCAAATTGCCAACATCTGTTGCATAATCGAAAAAGCAAGAGAGTTCCAGAAAATCATTTGCTTCTGCTTTATTGACTATGCCAAAGCCTTTGACTGTGTGGATCACAACAGACTATGGAAAATTCTTCAAGAAATGGGAATACCAGACCACCTGACTTGCCTCCTGAGAAATCTGTATGCAGGTCAGGAAGGAACAGTCAGAACTGGACATGGAACAACAGACTGGTTCCAAATAGGGAAAGGAATATGCCAAGGCTGTATATTGTCACCCTGCTTATTTAACTTATATGCAGAGTATATCATGCGAAATGCCAGGCTGGATGAAGCAGAAGCTGGAATCAAGATTGCCGGGAGAAATATCAGTAACCTCAGAAATGCAGATGATACCACCCTTATGGCAGAAAGCAAAGAAGAACTAAAGAGCCTCTTGATCAAAGTGAAAGAGGAAATTGAAAAAGTTGGCTTAAACTCAACATTCAAAAAACTAAGATCATGGCATCGAGTCCCATCACTTCATGGTAAATAGATGGGAAAACAATGGAAACAGGGACAGACTTTAATTTTTGGGCTCCAAAATCACTGCATATGGTGACTGCAGCCATGAAATTAAAAGATGCTTGCTCCTTGGAAGACAAGCTACGACCAACCTAGACAGTATATTAAAAAGCAGAGACATGAGTTTGCCAGCAAAGGTCTGTCTCAGTTCAGTTCAGTTCAGTCGCTCAGTAGTGTCTGACACTTTGCGACCCCATGAATCGCAGCACGCCAGGCCTCCCTGTCCATCACCATCTCCTGGAGTTCACTCAGACTCACGTCCATTGAGTCCGTGATGCCATCCAGCCATCTCATCCTCTGTCTTCCCCTTCTCCTCCTGCCCCCAATCCCTTCCAGCATCAGAGTCTTTTCCAATGAGTCAACTCTTTGCATGAGGTGGCCAAAGTACTGGAGCTTCAGCTTTAGCATCATTCCTTCCAAAGAAATCCCAGGGTTGATCGCCTTCAGAATGGACTGGTTGGATCTCCTTGCAGTCCAAGGGATTCTCAAGAGTCTTCTCCAATACCGCAATTGAAAAGCATCAATTCTTCGGCGCTCAGCCTTCTTCACAGTCCAACTCTCACATCCATACATGACCACAGGAAAAACCATAGCCTTGACTAGATGGACCTTAGTCGGCAAAGTAATGTCTCTGCTTTTGAATATACTATCTAGGTTGGTCATAACTTTTCTTCCAAAGTCTGTCTAGTTAAAGCTATATTTTTTCCAGTAGTCATGTATGGATGTGAGGGTTGGATTATTAAGAAAGCTGAGTGCCAAAGAACTGATGCTTTTGAACTGTGGTGCTGGAGAAGACTCTTGAGGGTCCCTTGGACTGCAAACAAATCCAACCAGTCCATCCTCAAGGAGATCAGTCCTGAGTGTTCATTGGAAGGATTCACTGGAAGGACTGATGCAGAAGCTGAAACTCCAATACTTTGGTCACCTGATGTGAAAAACTGACTCATTAGAAAAGACCCTGAGCTGGGGACAATTGAAGGCAGGAGGGGAAGTGAATGACAGATGATAAGATGGTTGGATGGCATCACCGACTCGATGGACATGAGTTTCAGCAAGCTCTGGGAGTTGGTGATGGACAGGGAAACGTAGCATGCTGTAATCCTTGGGGTCACAAAGAATTGGATAAAACTGAGCAGCTAAACTGAACTGAGAACCCCATATGCTCTATAAAGTCCTTCATTATATAATTTTTAAAATATAATACCTGAGAATACATATGATTAAAATCATCAGATGAAAGATTAAATGAAAGCAGTGAAAATATATTTTATAATTTAAAGCATATTATACTTACTCTGTTTATCATCCATCTATCTCAGTAAAATTACTATCTATACTTTAATTATTTAACTACAGACTTCTTGCATTTGATTTTTCAAGCTTTCAAAAACCTTTGGGTGGATGAATGATTTTTCAAAATACTTTTGGAATCTAGATCCTACAATTTTAACACAGCTGCTAAAATATTACCCCTAAAATAAGGATTGGAAAATAACCACATCTATCTATCTGCGTTTTGGAAAATATATGATTCATCTATTTACTCTTTCAAAATGTATTATCTACAAACTATGAGTTAGTCTGCTTGATATAGGAGATAGAAAACAAAATAAAATCTGTTCATAGCCTATGGCAGAGACTCCAATTAAATAAACAAATCAAAGCAAATATCACAGAGAATGATTTGAATAACAGGAAAATGCAGAGGACATTGGGGAGAAAAGACTGGAAGAGAACACAGTAGATAAAGCAATGCTAAGGAAAGAAGAGAAAAGATGTTGGGAGATGGCTACATCTGAATTGTGTTTGAAGCACAAGTAAGAGTTCAGGAAATGGAGAGGAGTTGGGTCACTTGGGACAAAGGGAGGCAGAAGTGATAAAGGTAGTGTGTGATAATTTATACTAAAGGAGCTTAAATTTTGCCCTAGGAAGTATGGAGATCTGTTCAAAGATGTTTATGTAAGAAAGATTTAGCAACAGTATTAGAAAGAATGTTTTTCCTAAAAGAGAAAAGGGAGACATGAAACTGAAAAATCTTAGGCAGTTGGAACAGAAAATCCACTTGATAATTGCTATATTTATAGTAGCACTTAAATATAATATTTTGTAAGAACTCTTAAAGGATAAGGAAATTCTGCAATATTTACCACTGTTGACATAATCTAAAAGGCCAGGAAATCAAAGTTTCTCGAGTTTTTACCAGTGCTGCATTTTTAAAGACTACTAATGAAAATTGGTATCAGCATTTGCGTTATTCATGCTATGAAATATCCTTTCATGTGATAATTGTTTATTTTGTCCTTTTATTCCAAATTATAGATACACTGTATTTCTAATGAATCAAATTGTTTATTGTCACTCAAACTAAACCCACACTAATCTCTTTGNATTCACCTTTTCATTTTTAAAATTAAAAAATAAAAATTGAAGATATAAAAGCATTTAACAAAGCAAAAGATTTTAAAAGTATTCAAGCCTCTGAAAATGTACATCCTTTCTTATTGTCATCAGAAGTTGAGCCCCTGGAACAAATTACATCAATCACTTTTACTTCTGTAGACTCTTCCTCTGCCCAAGAAGGGATATCAGATGAAGGAATTTATTTTTGAGGGTTTTTTTTAGATTTTTTTTTGATATGGACCGTTTAAAAAATCTCTATTGAATTTGTTTCAATATTGTTATTATTATTTTTTTTTAACGCTTGGTTTTTTTGGCTACAAGCCAGGTGGATCTCAGCTCTTCAACCAAAAATCGAACCCGTACCCACTACATTGGATCGTGAATCCTTATCCACTGGACTGCCAGGAAAGTCCCTTTTTGAGGTTTTAAAAATGAAAAACTGCATCAATAATTCTACTGATAACACATCACCATTTCAGTATTTCTGCCAGGTGGCACTGAAAATGATTTGAAAAGACAATACTTGGCTGATGGCACCGCTGGGAGGGAAGCGGCAGAGAGGTGGCATTTTATCAAGCACAATAGCACAATGTGCGCTCTCCACAGAATGGATTTTCTATGATGGCTCTCATTAGATATCAAAAAAAAAAAAAAATAGGTCCTCAAGCTGACAATACAAAACACACATTTAAACCCAAATATGAATTAAAGAGTTAGAGTTATAAATTCCAGAAAAAATGCTGGTTATAAAAATGGCAATTCTTTTATATATTTCTAAGACTATAAAATACACATTTATGTCTTTTCTACAACCCAAAGTGAAGTCGCTCAGTGGTGTCCGACTCTTTGCGACCCCATGGACTGTAGCCTATCAGCACCTCCCTCCATGGGATTTTCCAGACAAGAGTGCTGGAGTGGATTGCCATTGCCCTCTCCAGGGGATCCTCCCGACCCAGCGATCGAACCCAGGTCTCCTGCATTGCAGACAGACGCTTTACCGTCTGAGCCACAAGGAAAGCCCCTCTACAACCCAAAGCATTAGATAAATCTCATATAACTATGATGTAACAACCTACTTGCTTAATCTGTTATAAGCGATTATACCTTACTGCTTCAGCAGCAACAAGAAAGGGAATGAAGCAAACAGAATCGGACAATTCAAAGCTCAAGTACACATGCACAGGTTTAAAAGAATATCTCCATGCAAAAAGTGCATTGGGGGATTTCCAGAAGAGTAGACCCAAATATAAAAAGGTCAATTAAGATGAGAGGTCTGGTACTGTTCACCCAAAACTGTGTTTTAGAGAATTTAAATACAATACGCGGTAAATTAGATTTGATTTCTGCTAAATTATGCTTTGATACTACATTCAGCCCAAGCTGGCTTCAATCAAAGTCACGCTACAGTTCTGTTATGCTAATGCCCGCTGCTGTGAGTGAGTGGGAGATATGGAAATCAGATGGCAAACGTGAACAGGAAGCCTACGCTGAGCATGCGGAGGGCTTGGAGATGCGGGATGGGGGACCCTAAAGGTTAATCATATCATGTTCAAAGCTGTTTTTACAGGAAAATATGACTTTCTATGGCAGACATGAACATGGAGACAGTCAGGAAGCAGTTGCATGCATTAATATGTGACAAGGCAGTTACAGGCACACTCTTCAGCTCTTTCTTTAGGTATAATTTTGCGCCTGAGTGAATAAACTTATTTCATAACAATAAAGATTATGACCTTTGTATCTTACACTCAGGTGTAATTTTTTTTGTTATTTAATATTTTTACTGGTTAAATTCCAGTATTTTCTAAAGCATATTTGAAATGTACATTCTTTCATCATTTGCTTATTTTAAAGACTTGCTGAGTTGAAAACTGTTTAATACAGCAACAATAATTAAAATCAACTGAGTGCTTATTAAGGGCCAGAAGGTGTGTCAAACCATCCATAGGCATTATCTTATTTAATAGTCACAGAGCTCTATGCCTTAACTTCTATCATTATGATGTAAAGACCAGTAAATTGAATCTTATTAAAGGCTTTTAAAGTTTAAACCAATAAATAGGAAGACAGATGATTTATGATCCATTTGATAGTTGGACCTCTTAAACATGTGGTTCACTTCAAATCATATGCTGATAATTTATATCTATTACTAAACACAAGGGTAAAAAATATATGCTATGGTTTCCAATATGGTATAATATTGCTAAAATCATAACATGTTTTCCTAAATAATTGCTGTTAAAGGACATAAAATCTATAAGTTTGCTCTTTCTGTACTACCTGTAAGTACAACCTTTCTGAAGTACACTTATTTCAAGTCATTCTTCATTCAAAACCTACAGTGCCTTTTCTATTGCTTGCCATTGCCCTGCTTGTAAATCACTCTCCTCTGTGTATCATTTTGTCTTCTATCAGCTGTCCCAGGGTTTCATCATCCGCATGCTCACCTGTGCTCAAACCAGCTCCAACACTTCAGCAGACGAATCTACTTTCAATCACATGCATAAGTATTTGCTTGTTTTAGTGATTAATCCGTCTTGACATCTATTAGTCTTTGATCCATCTTGTCAGCAACGATTAACCTGAACACACTCTAATCTTGTACTTTTCTTCTGTTCTTCCCACTTTAAGGTTCTTTCCCTTGCTTGTATTGTCTTATTTCTCTGTGCCCCCTCCCTGTGCCAACGGCCTGAGTGCCTTCACTGTTCTGTTCCATTGTAAGCTCTTGCTGGTAAGGTGTGCTGTCTGCTATTTTGCAGTGATATAGTATCTCTATTTGGCCTGGAAAATCTCCAAATAGTGAACTCTAAATGAATAATTTGGAATAGAAAATTAAGGGGGAAAGTTACTTTATTATTATATTAATCTGGGTGGGGAGACATCGAAGAAAATATGTTTGAAACTATTTCCTAATTGATTTTAACATGCCCTTCTGTACATCATTCCCATTGCACCAAAAACTTACTGTAAAATGAGTAGCCACCACCCTGGAGTGACAAAGCAACATACAAAAACACAGGTACTATGTAACAACCAATTCTAAAGTTCTCATCAAAAAATATTAGTTAATAGGCTTAGCCTCACCAACAAGAAATAGCAAGAATTCACTTCACTAACATGAAATGTAGAATAGAAGTTGAATATTTACTCAGTAATCAGAATAGGTCAGCTTCTAATTGATAAATGACTGTTCCTTCAACTTATTTAATTCTATTTAATTTTTACTGTTTAACACTTCACTTGATTTCCAAAGAACTTCTGTTAATAATATTGGAAATGCATAATGTCATGAAAATATTTAATTTGAAACTTATTAACATATAGTCCATTTCAAGGGAAGCAATGCATTTATAATGAAAATATAATTTAGGGATAGAAGATTTAAAATGATCATTTTTATAAACCCAATTTAATCACATTTTTATTCATTTGTCACTGTTTTTAAGAAATATAAACTATTAAAGTGCTAAATTACATACCTTTCCAATTAATCATTTTCTTACTGAGTTCACGGCAATAACCCCTCTAGATGAGTGATGTGGTTTCTTTCTCACCAGTGCCTTCCTTCTAACTAATATTAAAAATTCTTGTTCCATAATAAAAACCAATATCTATAACTTTTTCAACAATAATTTAATAATCTACCTCTCTATATGTGATATACATTATATATATGCATTTTTAATGTCAAATTGAAAAAGCAAAACTACTAAATGGTTTACTATTTCCATAAATATGGAAAGTAAAATGGTCAAAAAATTGAATGACACAAATCACAATCTTTAGATACTTTGTCTATTTAGATTTCATACGCTACTCTCCATCTATGAGAGGTCTCACATGTACAAACTGCATTCAGTCCTTGTATGTGAGTAAAAACCTGTGCCAAATAAGCAGCTATACTCTTTATATTTTTTAACCACTGTTGTGGAATTTATTGATTAGGAAGACTAATTTTTATAGGTTCATATAATATTGAAAAATAACACGGTCATTCAAAATCTGTTCACTAAAGCAGGCTGTGAAGCTAGTCAAACATGTTCTATAATGTAACTACAAAATAATGTAAGTGGCCTTCTAAATTGACTGTTTTAGTAACTGGGAAAGCAAGTCCAAAGAGCATCAAAGGTACCGAGTTTTGGTGGTAAGTGGGACATGCAAAAGAAAAGCATGTGTATGTTTTATGATTGTGATTAAAACCATGCTCTTTAATTTATAGTCACAGATAATATGCTTCTTCTTGAAAATGAACAATGTAAATATAGAAAATGAAATAATTCTACAACTATCTAGAAAAAATAGAATGCCCTTGCAAAAGATAAGTTCATTTGTTTCAAAATACCTTAGACATTTAAATCTCATCAGCAAGCATGTAAAAACAGAGTTAAAATAAACAGCTCCACCACACAGCTTCACTGGACCCTGATGCTGGGAAAGCTAGAAGGCAGGAGGAGAAGGGGATGACAGAGGACAAGATGGTTGGATGGCATCACCTACTCAATGGACACGAGCTTGAGCAAGCTCTGGAAGATAGTGAAGGACAGGGAAGCCTGGTTGGCATGCTGCAGCCCATGGGGTTGCAAAGAGTCAGACAGGACTGAGTGACTGAACAACCCCACAGACATTTTGTACTTAATTTTTTTTTTTTTTTTACCAGAAGCCCCAAAGTAATAAATTTGTACTAGAAATAAATTCAAGAGAAGGCAACGGCACCCCACTCCAGTACTCTTGCCGGGAAAATCCCATGGATGGAGGAGCCTGGTAGGCTGCAGTCCATGGGGTTGCTGAGGGTCGGACACGAATGAGTGACTTCACTTTCACTTTTCACTTTCACGCACTGGAGAAGGAAATGGCAACCTACTCCAGTGTTCTTGCCTGAAGAATCCCAGGGATGGCGGCGCCTGGTGGGCTTCCATCTATGGGGTCACACAGAGTCGGACACGACTGAAGTGACTTAGCAGCTGCAGCAGCAGCAGAAATAAATTCAGATGTTTGTTGGCATTTTAACTCATATAATAGCATTTAATTATTTTAAGCACTTACTGGTATTATTTAGTGTCAAGGTCTGAGGGTACTAAGGTCTCTGTTCTCTGGAACTTACTGCCTATCAGGGGAAACTTACATGAAAATCACCAAGCATGACACAAGGTGAGGAACATGATAAGTGTTGTAATACAGGATGTCCCACCATTACAAAAGTAACTTGACTTTGTCTCCAACAGTTGGGGAAAGCATTGAAACAGAAAAAGAGACAGTAAGATAGATTTGTTCTTTTGAGATAAAGCAGGCAAGAAAGGAAAGGGGTGAAGTTGTTCCTCACAGAGGTAAAAACACATAACTTATGTTAGAAGTTTTCTGGATTGTACCAATGTACTATTACCATCACCTGGCTTCACTGACCCCTTTAGAAAATCAGGTAAATGTTTGTTAAACTGAAGGATTTATGCTGGTGGAACCATGTATTTTTCTATGTAAATGGGCATTACTGACTTTAGCAAGTCCAATTTAATCCTCTAATGGTATTAAATATTTCTATATTGCAATAAATTTAATAGTTAACATAAAGTGTTTTGTTGGACATGTTTACAGATCATTTTACACTTTAGTGTATGTGAAATTACTAAAATAGATTTGCACTTCAATTATAGGCAAGTATAGGAAATCATTACCTACAGGAAATCATCCTCAAATCTAACATGTGATTTTAATGAACTCTTGAATTCTGTAAGTTATAAATGGAGAAAAATTTAAACAAATTCCGAGTTTTGAAAATGACATTTTCCCATATTATTCTGTCCTTCACCAATAGTAGCTTTGCTTATGTACTGTGCTTTCCTGACTAAAATACTGAGAATACAATAAAACAGTAAAATTTTGTTTTCTTTAAGAGACTGTTAATTTCCAAGGAAAATATCATTAATATTAAAACTAATGAATTATTAAATGCAACAATATTTACATTACTTTTTTAAAAGATCTCATTTTCACCACGGGAAGAAAAATAGTCAAAGGAGTGGTTAAAAAAAATCCTCTTTAGATACTAACTAGGAAAACTAGAGTCCTCCGTATTGCAAGTAGAGGAGGTTGTAAGTGTGGAGGTGAGGAGGAAAACTATAGCTTAAAAAAGGCTCTGCGTGTAAATGGAGAGACAAGATATCCATTTTCACTCACTTAACCTGTCAACTTGCCAGAAATGTCATGTCAGCACTCCCACTAAACCACGAGGGCTGATCACATCCCATTTTCTCATTTTTTAGGAAAAGATTGCATGAAGATGCCAATCAGGAAAAAAAAAAAAAAAGGGTGGGGGGAGGGACTTGCAACTAAGGAACAAATGTACTGATGCTGAAGTGCTGCTTAGTTAACGGAATTTTAATATGCAACTGCAATGTTTCTTAATAACATTAATTACACGCTTAGTAAGGCACCATCCTAACTCATTAGTGCCTTCTTTTTTGTTGTATTTTATCTCCTACTAGCAGAATGGGGACTATATGATTGGCCTGTTACCATTAATGTTGCTTAATCTTTTTATAGCACTATTTAAAGCTGCTTGCATAAACATTTTCTAGGCAAGTATTACCTATGTGTGCATATGTGTGTATCAATTAACTGCACCAACACTTGGTGTACCCCTACCATGTGTAAATGTTATGCTAGACCTAGAGGCAGCAGAAAGATAAACACAATGATGTATTTACTGACAAAGAGCTAATAGTTTTGCAGGGAAGATGAAAATAATACCCTTAATAAATCTAGGAACTAATGTTTGCTATAAGAGGTATTTAAAAAAGCATTCACACATATTTCAATTCAAAATTTAATTTAATTTAATTTGATAGTTTATATATTTTTAATGAATCTAATTATGTAGTATTCCCTTGAGTGACATTTCATACATTTAAAACAGTAGTGTAGTAATTCAAATGGCATGCATATAATATTTAGGTGTAATGTACATCATGATACATATTTTACAATATATATATAAATGTATATAAGGTGGTATCTTTCTGTCAATGAAATACTGTAATTTATAAAAGTGAAAATTTTTCTTAGAAGGTATGATTCACACATTAATGCTATTTCTTTCTGACAATAGCCAGTGAAGTCTTCTAATATTCAATCTCATAATACTGTTTCTACTCCTCGCTGGTGGTTCAGATGGTAGAGTCTGCCTACAATGCAGGAGACCTGGGTTTGATCCCTGGGTTGGGAAGATCCCTTGAAAGGAATGGCTACCCACTCCAGTAGTCTTGCCTGGAGAATTTCATAAACAGAGGAGCCTGGCGGGCTACAGTCCATGGGGTCACAAAGAGTTAAACATGACTTTTACATTACTGTGATATTTGATATTTATAGTACTTAACTTTTAACTACTAAGTAAACATGCTGTTTATTTTTATTTGAAAAGACTCCAAAATTAATGAGTTTTTTATTATTTAGGTTAAAATTATAAGTTTTTAATATTTAGGTTAATATCATTCAGAAAACTAAGATCATGGCATTGGGTCCCATCACTTCATGGGAAATAGATGGGGATATGGTGGAAAGAGTCTCAGACTTTATTTTTTGGGGCTCCAAAATCACTGCAGATGGTGACTGCAGCCATGAAATTAAAAGACACTTACTCTTTGGAAATTATGACCAACCTAGATAGCATATTCAAAAGCAGAGACATTACTTTGCCAACAAAGGTCTGTCTAGTCAAGGCTATGGTTTTTCCAGTAGTGATGTATGGATTTGAGAGCTGGACTGTGAAGAAGGCTGAGCGCTGAAGAACTGATGCTTTTGAATTGCAGTGTTGGAGAAGACTCTTGAGAGTCCCTTGGACTGCAAGGAGATCCAACCAGTCCATTCTAAAGGAGATCAACCCTGGGATTTCTTTGGAAGGAATGATGCTAAAGCTGAAACTTCAGTACTTTGGCCACCTCATGTGAAGAGCTGACTCATTGGAAAAGACTGCTGCTGGGAGGGACTGGGGGCAGGAGGAGAAGGGGACGACCGAGGATGAGATGGCTGGATGGCATCACCGACTCGATGGACGTGAGTCGGAGTGAACTCAGGGAGTTGGTGATGGACAGGGAGGCCTAGTGTGCTGCAATTCATGGGGTCGCAAAGAGTCGGACACGACTGAGCGACTGAACTGACCTGAACTGAACTGAATGAAACAAAGGCTTTTTGCTCCACCGTCCTCTATTAAATGCAGCAAAAGAAATGAATAACATGGAAAAAGTACCATAACACCAAACTTCAAATTATGAAGTCCTCTTGCCAATCACGGTTGAATGTGGAGGAAAATGAGGACAGGAAATGAACAATAACTAGACTCAATCCACAATCCTTTATTAATACTAATATCACAAAAGGTATTTGTCAACACTGCAAGAGCCCATTCCATCATCCCTTGATAGGGAAAAGGAGATTAGAAGTTAAGAAGGAGACTTGGGAAATATGAGAGATGACTTCAAAGTTAACCAACTAAAATTCACAAGTCAGGAGAGAAGGTACTATAGGAAAAAAAAGGCCCAGAAGATTATGAATAGAGAAAGTTTAAGGTGGCCCCCACGGCGTTCATTCACTTCCTGAAGTTACTCCCATGATTGTTATGTGACAAAAGGGATTCTGTAGCTATAATTAAGGTCACTAATCAGTCGACCTTAAGATAGGTCTTAGGTAACTTAAGGTTATTTTAGGGGTGTAACCCCATCAAAAAAGACCTTTCAATCAGGGAATTTTCTCCAGCTGATAGCAGACCAAGAAGTGAGAGGTAAGCACAGCCCTCGAAGGATTCAAGGGGTCACTGCTGACTTTGAAAGCTTCTGGCTGGCAGCAAACAAGAAAATGGTGATGTCGATGCTACAGCTACAAAGAACTTAATACTGCCAACAACCTCCATGAATTCTGAAGTGGATTCTTCTGGAGAGCCTCCAGAGAAGTACTCAGCCTGATCAACATCTTGACCCCTATGAGGTGCTAAGAGGAGGACTGAGTTGAGCCAGATTGGACTTTTGATCTACAAAACTGTGGCCTAAAAAATGGGTACTGTTTAAAGACAGAAATATAGATCAATGGAACAAAATAGAAAGCCCAGAGATAAATCTATGCACCTACGGACACCTTCTGTTTGACAAAGGAGGCAAGAAGATACAATGGAGAAAAGACGATCTCTTTAACAAGTTGTGCTGGGAAAACTGGTCAACCACTTGTAAAAGAATGAAACTAGAACATTTTATAACACCATACACAAAAATAAAATCAAAATGGATCAAAGGTCTAAATGTAAGACCAGAAACTATAAAACTAGAGGAAAACATAGGCAAAACACTCTCTGACATAAATCACAGCAAGTGCCTCTATGACCCACCTCCCAGAGTAATGGAAATAAAAGTAAAAATAAACAAATGGGACCTAATTAAACTTAAAAGCTTTTGCACAATGAAGGAAAGTATCAGCAAGGTGAAAAAACAGTCTTCAGAATGGGAAAAAATAGTAGCAAAAGAAACAACTGCCAGTGAATTAATCTCCAAAATATAAAAGCAGCTCATGCAGCTCAATACCAGAAAAATAAATGACCCAATCAAAAAATGGGCCAAAGAACTTAACAGACATTTCTCCAAAGAAGACATACAGATGAGTAACAAACATATGAAAAGATGCTCAACATCACTCATTTCAGAGAAATGCAAATCAAAACCACAGTGAGGTACCACCATCTCACATTGGCCAGAATGGCTGACATCAAAAAGTCTACAAACAATGCTGGAGAGGGTGTGGAAAAAAGGGAGCCCTCTTACACTGTTGGTGGGAATGCAAACTAGTACAGCCACTATGGAGAACAGTGTGGAGATTCCTTAAAAACTGGAAATAGAACTGTCATATGACCCAGCAATCCCACTGCTGGGCATACACACCGAGGAAACCAGAATTGAAAGAGACACATGTACCCCAATGTTCAGTGCAATACTGTTTATAATAGCCAGGACATGGAAGCAACCTAGATGTCCATCAGCAGATGAATGGATAAGAATGCTGTGGTACATATACACAATGAAGTATTACTCAGCCATTAAAAGAATACATTTGAGTCAGTTCTAATGAGGTGGATGAAACTGGAGCCTATTATACAGAGTGAAGTGAGTCAGAAAGAAAAACACCAATACAGGATACTAATGCATATATATGGAATTGAGAAAGATGGTAACAACTGCCCTAACTGTAAGAGAGCAAAAGAGACATATGTAAAGAACAGACTTTTGGACTCTGTGGGAGAAGGCAAGGGTGGGATGATTTGAGAGAATAGCATTGAAACATGTATATTAGTATATGTGAAATAGATGACCAATCCAAATTTGATGCATGAAGCAGGGCCCTCAGAGCTGGTGCAATGGGGCAGTCTAGAGGGAGGGGATGAGGCGGGAAGTAGAAGGGGGTTCAAGACGAAGGGACACAAGCACACCCGTGGCTGATTCATGTTAATGTATGGCAAAAACCACCACAATATTGTAAGGTAACTAGCCTCAAATTAAAATCAATAAATTTTTTTTAAAGGGTGCTGTTTAAGTCCCTCAATTTGTGGGCACTTGTTACACAGCCATGGAAAAACTAGTATACCTAAAAAGCATCTTCATTGCAAAGCAGGATGTATAAAGGAAGATGAAGAGGGTTTTAATTAGAATATAGGGAGCTGGTAACCTAAAGTGGTCAGTTCTGTACTACTAAAATCACTAGCATACCAAGAGGAAGGTAACATGTTTTTTGAGAAAATATTCAAGGTAAGAGTCTAAGTAGAGGTTACTGAATGACCCTGATACTTTTCACTTTCTCTTCTCCAAACATGCAAACTCTGGTTTTTAGCCATTAACTAGATGGTTAATCAAATAGGGACTAAAACAGGATCTATGCAAAACTAAATAAAACAATAAAACTTATATTAACTAATTACTTATTTAATGAATGACAGAAAATAACATAATCATTAGTCAAAGGGATATAAAACATCTATATCTTCCAAATATAAGGGAACAGAGAAATACTTTAGAATAAATAGCTGTTCATAGTCTAAATAGAATTATATACAACAGGGTCACTCATAAAAAAAAAAAAAAGACAAACAAAAATCTCAAAAAAAGAGGTTAAGGGGCTAAAAGAGGTTAAGGGGCTAAAAGACAAGTGGAGAAGAATGCTTTGTTCAAGTTTGCCAAGGAAATTAACAAAAGTTAAAGACATATAATTGAGAAATAGGAAAATGATAACTAAACTGAAAGAGGAAGGTGATAAACAGGCAATAAGAAATCAAACAATATGAAAAATGATGATGTCAAAATTATTATAGAGAAGTTAACAAATATGGAATTGAGACAAAGGAAAGCCAATATAACTGATGTATTTGAGGAAAAGAACTGAGAAAGGAAAAATACCCAGAGATAAAACAGAAGAAATCATATTGAAATAGAGTAAATTAAAACATAAATCTGTAGATTTAAGGGGTTGTGTTGTTCTAGGAACATTAGGTGATCAGGCTCAAGGTTTAACCCAGCAAAGTTATTGGAAGAAGGGAATATATTGATATTCACATTAGTATTTATAAAAGGGTATCCCACTGAGGATGAAAATATTTTGTGAACCTTGAATTTCACTATAGAATTTTTCAATATGAAGACACTTCAAAGTCTAAGAAAAAAGTATGACTCAATAAATTTATACCTACCCTTCAAATTAGAGGCACTGAACAGACACTGTCAAACATAAAAGATGCTTCCAAAAGAATCAAGTCAGTGACTAACACCAGCCAAGCATGAGAGGTAACCAGGACTTGATTTTTCACTTTAAAAATTAGCATTACCCTATATGCTCCAAAATCACTGCAGATGGTGATTGCAGCCATGAAATTAAAAGACGCTTACTCCTTGGGAGGAAAGTTATGACCAACCTAGATAGTGTATTCAAAAGCAGAGACATTACTTTGCTGACTAAAGTCTGTCTAGTCAAGGCTATGGTTTTTCCAGTGGTCATGTATGGATGTGAGAGTTGGTTGGGCTGTGAAGAAAGCTGAGCGCCAAAGAGTTGATGCTTTTGAACTGTGGTGTTGGAGAAGACTCTTGAGAGTCCCTTGGACTGCAAGGAGATCCAACCAGTCCATTCTGAAGGAGATCAGTCCTGGGATTTCTTTGGAAGGAATGATGCTAAAGCTGAAACTCCAGTACTTTGGCCACCTCATGCGAAGAGTTGACTCATTGGAAAAGACTCTGATGCTGGGAGGGATTGGGGGCAGGAGGAGAAGGGGACAACAGAGGATGAGATGGCTGGATGGCATCACCGACTCAATGGACGTGAGTTTGAGTGAACTCCGGGAGTTGGTGATGGACAGGGAGGCCTGGCGTGCTGCAATTCATGGGGTCACAGAGTCGGACACGACTGAGTGACTGAACTGAACCGAAAGATATTTTAAATGTTTCACATCATGGGAACACTGTTAGGATAAGCACAATTGAATGCATTTTTAACCTACTATTTAATCAAAACATATGGAGCCATGAAAAATGTTATACTTAATAAAAATTAAATGAGAATCTGCATAAAGTAGCTAATTAGTGTCAGGTGCATGAAACATTAAGGGCTCCTAGGAGAGAGATGATCACTTCAGGTCTTAGGGTAACAGTTTGTCCAAAGAAGAAAGGCTGCAGAGAATAGAAGTATAGGTTTCCTCCTAAGAGATGCTTAGGAGGTCTTTTGCAGAAAAGCTGACCTTGACATGAGAGGATTCATATATAGTATCTCTCTAGTTACTGATTTTAAAAAACAAAACTGTAATATTTCCATTATTAAGTTAAATTATGTCCAGGACATTGTTTTCCAAATTTTAAGGTGGGGTGGAGGGTGGAGGTGTTGAAAAACCAGTTGCATTATTTTTAAAGTAATGTCTGCTTTATAGTATAATATTTTATGAATGAATTTTTCCAGGCACTCACTTTTTATGGACCTTTTAGTGGCCTCAATAAAATGCTTTACAGCATGTTATAGGAAAGAAAAAACTCCACTTCAACTTGAAACAGAACTTTCTAAAATGAGGTTATGTTAATTTTTGTGTTTAAACAAAGATTGAAAAAGTATGTCCCTATAGATTTCTATTTGAACAGTGGCTGCATCTTCAAAATAATAATAATAAAAGATGGAAATTTTGCCAGAAACGTTTCCATGCCTCTATACTTACAAATTCCTGTGTGGCCAATTATATTCTATAGAAAGAAACATACTTTTGAGTTACTAAATTAGGAAATAATTGGAAGTTTTTATAATGTTGTGTATTGTCAATTTGTTTTTGATCTTAAATGAGTTTCACCTGATATTCTCAGCTTTTAGTTTCCATACTGGAAGCAATCAGTATGTAGCAGATGGTACATAAGACACAAACGAAGCAGGCCTCACCATCACACGCAAGGCAGCTGGTAGATTTGACAGTTCTTTTCCAAATTACTCACCATGTTTTGAGTTGCTGCTAGGAAAAAAATGTGTTGCCCATCTCCAAAATAGATGTTCTTTTTTTATTTTTAAGCTTGGGAAAGACTTCCAATAGAAAATAAGACAGATGGGCATAGGAAGCAAGATATTTATCCCTATTTAGAACCTTTTCTTCTGTTAGTTCCCTCATCATAAGAGTTTTCCAAACAAACAAATGAATATTTCAACATTCAGACTTAACTATGCCCTAGGATATACTTTTGCTTCTCATATAAAAAATGCTGTTGGGACAGAGAAAAGTCAAAAATCACAGAATGGGCTGGTGGATTTTTAACGATTAAAGTGGCATCGGTCAAGATTCTGTGGTACAGATACTAAGGAAGTGAGAGTCTAGGACTCTCGGAGGTGGTGTTGGCAATGCACACGAGTGAGTGAAATCTGGGAACACTTTCTGCCATTGGCACTTATGTGATTGTTTGCTCTCAGTAAGATTTTCCCATTGAAGATCCTTAAACTCGAGTGTTTTTTATCTTCTCAAAAGTGCAAGAAAGAAGGTGTGTATTCCCACTGTAAATTGCATAGTTTCCAATTCTTTGACTCAAATACAGCTTATAAGAGTAATCCAGTTTGGAAATTTACAATGATTTCTAAAAGGGCTTTCCCCACAGACTACCAAGCTTCATCTGGTATGTAATGTAATGATTGATTTCTGAATCTATAAGTCTTCCAGAATCTGCATATATTTCAAATTTTCTTTTAAAAGCTTTAGACAGGAGCTACCCACTGAATTTTCTCTAAATCTTATACATTTGGTACATATTTCTTCACATAGTTTATACTAGCATCGAAGATGGATTTTCCTCTGCTTTCTGTGGTTTCTACTTTGTAGAATACATTTATGCTACTGCTAAGAGTTTCAAAGTTAAAAAACATTTAGTCTACTAACAATATTAATAATGTAGTTTTCAAGCATCTGAATATTTAATTCAAGATTTTACTTAATTTGTATCCTCTAACCTTACAATAAAAGTTGCCTTATCTATAATTCCTGAATTAAAATTGATGTAAAAAAATTGATGAAAAGAAACAGCAAATAATTTCCTCATTATCAGTCTTCTTTGGTGATCCAATAAAAGCATATCAAACATTCAGTTTCCCAAATTAATAGTAGTTGTCAGGTTTAAAGTATAGTTCTTCATATCTCTCAACATTGTCATGTCATTCAAGAAAGATTTACGAAATGACAGGCTTTCCCAGAATAAAGTACAATGTGTCAAGAAGCTATTGTTTAGTTCCTGTCCAATGGGAATTTAAGAAATCAGTTTGAAAAAGAATAAAAACAGAAATAAATTTTGAATTGCTTTGTAGGTGACAAATACATCTAATACGCTGCATATGTCATATTTTCTAATCAATGTATTTTTATTCAAGAGTTTTTATACACTGAAAATTATTAACATATTGTTCTATGTTTTGGGAACTTGCAAAATAATATAGATCAAGTGGTCATGGTTTATTGGCATAAAATTTTATATACAAAGATCTATAATTTAATGTGATTTTTCCTGTTAATTTGCAAGATTATTTTATTCTTTCCCACTTACTTAATTTTTGATGTCATACCATAAATATGTAAACTTATCAATATGAATTCTTACAAATGCAAAAACTATAATATATTCTTTAACCTTCTAAAAGCATCAGTTGTAAAAATTATGATCAATTAAATGGTGTTTTAAGGAAAAAATGTCTACGGTTTATGTTGAAATTGATGATAAGCCATAAGTATATCCCAGAAATACTGAAATGTGAAATAATATGGCTCAGAAACTAGAAACGTGTAAACCAATGTTGACATACAAAACTTTTCACATATATGGTCAATTTTGAATTCAATTTATTCCTACATCAGTTCTGATAAGTAAGGACTTTTCTTTCAATTTTATACAGGAAGTGACTGGGGATTAGTAATGTTGAGTAACTGACAAAGGAAGTACTGCTTGGAAATAGCAGAACAGAAATTCAGATTAGGAAGCCAAAGTTCTTTTTACTGTATTTGCTATCTATATAAGAAGATATTACATAACAATAATGTCTGTGAATGTTTCAACCAATGGGGGAAAAAGGGAGTCTGGATGACTATATACCAAATGTCAATAATGTCAAGCCAGTATATTAACAAAGCTTTTGAAGTTAGGTGAACCAGTTATATAGCTCTGTCAAATTGAAAAACTTATTAAAGTACCTCTTGGTATATTAAAGAAGCAATCCATTTAAGCATATATCTATTTATTTACTTTTAACACAATTACCAAGATTTCTTTTATTCAAACACAGTTCTTGATAGGTTAAGCTAAACTTTAAAAGAAATGCAGAAAGTTATTAAAAAATATTTTATCTTTGTTTAAAAATAATTACCACTTAAATTAATGCAAGCACAAGCTGTTAATTTCAGTTTTGCAAAGCCAAATGAAGAATGATATAGTCAAACAATTTTTCATGCCAAAGAACACAGATCATCATTCCCTTTTCTTCTAGGTGTAAGCACTGACTTACAAAAACTTGAAGCATTCTACTAAAGTTTGTTTAAGTGGCATGCAGATAAGTGTGCAGCAGTAAAAAATACCCTTACAAAGCAGAGACTCCAAGCAGCTTAAAATATGTGCACACAAAATAATAAAACTTCTTAATCTAGTAAATAATCTTTCATCTTAACAAATATCAAACATTATGATTTGACTCACGCAAGAAAATTGAAGTGTGATTTTCTCAAGAAAAGTTAACAGTATATAATATTCACTATTCACATATTCTTTTACATGAAAATTTTACCTATTAGTTGCAGAGTAGTAAAAAGTAACTACATGGTTTAGTAAAGTGATGAAAAAGTCAGAAGCAACGTTTACAGCAGACAGTCCCTCAAGTAATATTTTAACAGGGGTGAACAAATGTATTTCAATCTGTCATATCCTAATATGTATGAACTATGAAGCATTGTACAAAGCCATGCGAAATGGATAGAAGGATGGCTACTTACCCACAGGGCGAGCTGTAGACATTACAATGGTGTGGTGAGAACATAAAAAAGAAATTAAAAAAAAAGAAAGAAAAGAAAATTATCAGAATGCATGATGTGTAATGTTACATTTAAGTATGGACAGTAGGGTGATTTCTAGTGTCATTATTCAAGTATGAACAGGATGTCCTAGCTTGATAAAAACTGAACATTATAAATAGAAGTCTAAGAAAACAATTACTTTGCATGCTGAGATTAACTCTAAGCAATTTGACAGATATTATACATGAGGTCTTATCATCATCATCACTTACTACAGTTATTATTTCAAAGATCTTTTTAAACAGCCTTGTGTTATCCCAAAGTTAAGAACCTGATGAATATAACTATTCAAGTCACAGACTAGCAAATGTCATGTCAATAAAAGAAGGCCTCACTGTCTGATTTAAATAGCAATTGGATTTTAGGCATGGTTAGTCAGAACCATTACAGGGACTACAGAAAAAGCCCCTGATGCTGCTTTTCAGCCAGTAATAAGTTAAGATCACATCACTTTTCATCCATGGACAGGGTGGATGAAAATATAACAAATAGGTTGGAACATCCTTAGAGATTTCAACTGAGTAGCTCTCTAACCACTGTTAAGCTCTTTTCTTTTTTTGGCAGAGGGCAGGAAACAATGACTGACAAATTGATTCTTGTTCACACTGAGAATGGCTTTCAAACTGCCGCTTCAACAAATTATTATTTTTTATTATTCCATAACTTTCAATCACTAAAATCAGTTGAAATAGGCTACCCCTTTTATAAATGCACAGAAATTGAAAGAGACACACATGGGCTTAATAATACTTTCTTTAAAAAGAATATTGCCAAATCAATTTAGATAGTAAACCACTTTGTATAAAAGCAATAGACAAATATAAAACATATGGCCCCATTATTCAAAGGAAGAAGAAATCAATTTAGTAGCATTTTAACTTTTATGAAAACTTACATTTCAAAATATAAATTTATTCAACAAACAACTGCTTCACTCATATCCCAGTGGATAAAGCTCTAGTGCAAATACAATGTAACCCTCAAACTTATGAGTAGTTTTGTCTTGATTTCTTCTTAGGCATGGTGAGACAGATACAGCCATTGAAACCACATTTACAGACATTCACCCATTCACTCAACAAATACGTCACAATTCTAGCTCTGTGGAACCTTTGAAATTGTACTGGAACTTCTCTATGAGATTCATGGTCTTAGGATGTGATTCACAATTAAAAGGGGGAAGACCATTCAAAGAAGAATAAAGCAATTATAGCAACTGAATGAAAATTCAGCTTGGTGAAAGTTCAGCTTGGTGAAACTCTGAGTGTGTCCTAGAGTCTATACAGGATTTCCTACAGCAAGAGGAAGAAAGTAAGCTGAACTATACACAATAATTTCTGTTTTTGGAGGGGCACACAACAATAACAACTAAGAACACATAACAACTAAGACTAACATAAGACTAATATAAGACTAACATAAGACTAACATAATAAAGCTGTGCCATATTCTAACAAATAAGAGTTCTCAGTTTTGCAAATGTGTAGAAGAAAAAGAATATAGTTTCTAATTTTTTAATTTTATTTTTCAGGTGCCACTTTTGAATTTGAAACATAATGTTTCCTTTAGAAACAAAAAGCCATTCTGAGACTAAAGAGAGAAAAGAAAAAAAAATGGTAAGAAATCATGTTTTAAAGAAAGAAAATACATTTCTGTTTCAGTCTCAGGTAATTCCAAGAAAATTAGAACTTTATTGCTCTAGAAATAGTTTTTGAAATTGTTCACATTTTCCTAATGAAGCCTTGTTTAGGCAAAGCCAATTTAAGCAATTAAAAAAATGGGGAAAATGTGTTTACAAATATGCAGTTTGTGTTCACTTATTTCAGAGCCATGTTAAAAAGTTCTATCAGATCATGAATTACTTGATAAGAATATAAATATCAGGAGGCTTACTGTTGTCTAGAAATATTTTTCTAATTTTATGTTTGTCGAGTCAGCAAAGAGAACTACTTGCTATTATGTTTATTTTCACCATATTTCTGTGGAAAACAACTGAGTAAGTCTGTTTCAGATTTTGATTATAAAACTTTCTTTCTTTCTCTTTTCCAAAATTGGATAAAGTAAATATCATGATAAAATTTCAGCAGAAACATCACAATAAAACTTATTGTCTTTGTCACAAAGCAACATTTCATCCTGGGGGAAAAAAAAAAGAAAAACAGCAGGTGGATGTTTTCAAAATCAGCAAATTATACTAAACTGCGTCCTTGAGTTAAATGGATGAAAATGGATGTGGCCCTCTTTGGTCAGTTGACCCTGTTCTGATAAAACGATCCAGAGAAGGGTTGAACATTTCATTTACGTGCATAGAAAAATGAGTGTAAAATACTAAGCTGCAGATAATATGTTTTTTTTTCCTGTTAACCTCTTAGCATGAGAAATCCCAACTGCTTTTCCTAATGTTTTCAAACAATTTTTACTCCACAGTCTATTATGGGGATTTTTATTCTTTAACCCTGTTTTTGACACATTAGTCAGATGAAAATAAATACCAAATAGATTAAACTCTCTAATGCATCTTTAGGACACACATCAGGGGAGCGATCATTAAGGTTTGCTGCTTTTAGAAAAAGTCCTATTGAGAACAAACAACTCTTTCTATTTGTTTTGTACATTAGCTTCAAACATCCATTGAGGAGGAGCGTGCTTTGCCAAATGAAATGGTAAACCTGAAACTTTCAACAAATTATGAAAATAATTAGCTGGGGAAGTATCTTAAAGCAAACAGACCACTTCAAATCTCATTCATCCAAGCATTCAAGTATAAAAGGAACCCTCTTGCTTCTATAAACAAACAACTCCTCACATTTCTCAACGTTTGTTTGGTCAGCAAATATTTTTTGACAAGAACATTTCTTGGTGAGTTGTTTATTTTTTCCACTTACTTCAGAAAAAGTAAACAAACAAACTTTGGGGGAAATATGGTCAGGTGAATTGCTTTTGCAAAGGGCTGACTATATAAAAGCAAACAATTATATATACATATATGTATATAATTACCAGAAAATGTAGATTAACCATAGTGAAGAGGTTTACAAAGCTCTCAGATTTTGCTCATATATTATCAGTAAATATATATATATATTCAATTGGTATATGATCGTAGCTTATTAAATAATTGAAAATATTTTTAAGCAACTGGCTTGCCAATTTTGTTTAAATTTATTCTGCATCTAAGTCCAACCTAGAATGTCTGGAAGGAGGAAAATGAACTAAGTGGAAGAGGAACAGAGTGATTGAGAAGTTTGGAAATCACCAATATTTTTCTAGGTATCTAGAATCATCTAGACATTCAGAATGTCTCCTAGTAGTTACCTGGAGGAAGATAAGTTTTTTTGTTTTTGGGTTTTTTTAATATGATGCCCAAATAATGTGTGTTAGTTGCTCAGTCACGTCTGACTCTCTGCGACCCCTGGCTCCTCTGTCCATGGAATTTTCCAGGCAAGAATACTGGAGTGGGTTACCATTTCCTCCTCCAGGGGATCTTCCCGACCCAAGGATCGAACCTGGGCCTCCTGCATTGCAGGCAGATTCTTTACCATCTGAGCCGCAAGGGAAGCCCAAATCATACATCATGCAAAAAATCATTTTTCTTACCAGATAGAAGACCAGTTTGAGAATCCCTCACATACTTCTTGCCAATCCAAATTCTTCCAAGCCTTTCACCTAATCTTGTGTAAACTGCGAGTAAAACTGCTCAAGGCTGAGGTCTGACTAGACAAAGTGAAATACAACTGAGAGACATGGATGTAAACTTGCAGTCAAACTTCTTTATTGAGAGTGATGGGAGGCAGAGGCATCAGCTGAGGGATGAAAGGCTGAAAGACTGAGCAATGAATGTACTTGCCTATCTCTGTTAAGTCCCGTGAGTGTAAACAATGCCATTGGTAATACCTGTTTGGCAAAGGTAAGTGTAGCTGTGCACACATACTATTTGCTACCTTGGGCTATATAATTTACTCCTGTGGATCAACATGCACCACCAGGAAGACGCTTAATTCATTCTAGCTCACTGTAGGGTTAAGTAATGCTTTCTTTCCCTTATAAGCAATGGCAGGGAGTCTGTAAATGGAAATTATTCCATGACTGAGAAAGTGCATGACACCCAGAAAGAGAAAGTTAATACAAGAGCAGCACTGACTATTTCAATTATTTAAGGCCAACGAACTTCACAAATCACTCTCTAAATCAGATTTCCTCAACGTGGGAGTTCCTTTGTATCCCTTTTCCACCTTTGGAAGCAGTGTTAGTTTTGTTGTGTTTTGTTTTTTCAGATTGCTTTTTGAATGCTGAAATGAAAAAGAATTTCAAGAAAATTGTCTCCTAGTATAAAATAACAATCTAGTAAACAGAAAACTGAGTATCTTTGAAACTAGTGACATTTAAAAGCTGAAATTAGATCAAAACAATGGAAACACAAAAGATCAGTGTACATCGTTTTTATTTTTAAGATATAATTTTAAACTGTTAGCTGTTATTTATTAAATAAAAATTAATCACTTCAAACGCACATCCTTTCAAATCCAAATTTGAAAGTCATTTTATTTCAATTAAAAATTGAGAGGACACAAAATCCAGGCATTTTATGTACTAATAAAACAGTGCAAGCTATTCTTTTGATTATGAGTTCACTTACCAATTTAACCAAATATTAGTCTGCTAGTTCAATTATATTTCACATCTTAAGTTTCTTACCTCGGACTGTGAGGGTAGCAGAGGCTTCTACTTTTCCAACCCGATTCTCAGCAATACACATATATGTGCCTTCATCTGTACTCATTGCCTTTTTAATTCTCAGTGTGTAATCATCTTTGATGTCATACCTGTGTAGAATACGGATTGGCTTTATTCAATAACATTGGCTGCATTTAGACAACACAGTATTCACCTTCATTTTTCTCTTTTATATTGTATTTTACCTAAAATAAAACACACATACACACACACACACAACATTCAGTCATAAAGTATAACTACTTTGATTAAAGGTATTGCTAATAAGATCAATAATTTCATATCTGATCTCTAGCTGTTTGATTATCAATTACCTATAATTTAGGTGTCTATACAACTCTGACTGCATCAAAACCATCAACAGCATTATTAATACTTTGGCTTTTTCTGATAGATCATAGTATAATATTAGTGTGTGTTTCAGTTTCTTGGTGAGTTTCAGTTTCTTAGCGATATTAACATTTAAAACATCAACATGACTTTGAGTGATTTCTGGAAATGCACACCCTCAGCTCTGTAACAAACATTTACTGTCACACTTCTATTCTTTAACAAGTACACTGACATGCTAGTTCAGAAAAAAATTCTAAAAAATTGTAACATGAATTTTTAAGAGGTTGCATATGAATATGCTCATTAGAT
>SJYQ01000560.1:311305-321552 GCA_006410935.1 Redunca redunca
TAAAAATAATAACTTCAAAAAATACTATTTAAGTCTAGAAAACCATGAAGAATATGAATCTGTGAACATGGAAATACTTAGAAAAATCCCTAAATATCAATATTAAAGAAGAATTCTTAAAGCTTAAATAAAATTCTTTTAGGATAAGACGGGGAAAGGATGTTTAATTATGAAAATATAAGAGAATACATGGATACTGGTTATTCCTAGAAACCAGCAGATTATAAATTCTGAGACACAGGGGAAAACTGAAAAGTTATTGTATCTAGTATAATGTCCTCATTTTAAGATTATAAGTATAACACTTTGCTATTCAGAGTCGAGGAATTCATTGGTAGCAAAAGTTTAGACCATATTAAATACTAGCTCTCCTGGCACATTCTTCATCTACTATATTACAGTGGTTACAAGTTTCAGTGAAGAGAAAGTATAAAGATTTATTTTTTAAAAAGTCATGATAAATGATTCTATGGAGGGAAATTAAAAGGATATACTACCCAAATGGCAGCGGCTCCCACGAAATTGAGTTGTTACTAGAATTTCAAGCCTCATGGTATGAGTACAGAAATTTACACTAGATGCCGTAAAATCCTAATTGCAGTGTGCTCATTTGTGGACTGAAATCTGTGTGAAAGCAAGTTGTGTCTAAGTGTGTATGTGTATGTGTGTGTGTTGGTTTTCTAATGTTTTAAAGTTATTAAATAACTGATATTTAAAATTTTGACACTTTTACATAGAAATTTGGAATTCAAGGTCTGTCTTCCTCCAAAGTACACACTTTTTCATCTTCATAAAAGTGCCTACGGGGATCTAATTCAACTGTACCACTGGAGACAGCACTGCTCCTTCCAACATGACTGAAACACAGTGCCAGTCTGGAGCCTGAGCCCTGACAACACCCAGAATCCAGGCGACCAAGCATGTCACGGGACCTTTGTCAGTTTCCACAGTAAGCTGCATCTCAGGTCAGAGGAATGATAAACGCATAATCGTGATCAAATCAGCTCTCAGTGAGTGAGTGAGTGATTGAAAGTCGCTCAGTCGTGTCCAACTCTGCAACCCTGTAGACTATACAGTCCATAGAATTCTCCAGGCCAGAATACTGGAGTGGGTAGCCTTTCCCTTCTAGAACCCAGGTCTCCCGCATTGCAGGTGGATTCTTTACCAGCTGAGCTATCAGGGAAGCATATGAGGGCTGGTTTTTAAAAAATGATGTGTGAATAGTTTCAAAACTCAGAAAGAAGTAAACATTTGGCTCATTGCTACTTTCACAGGTAGGCAATCTGAGGCAAAATATGATAAAGTTCCTTTCCCAAGGCCACACATGTTGAGACAATTATAGTCAGGGGGAAAATTGTCATAACTATCTACTACCAGTCTCTGCTTTCTCTAACAGGTCACGATGTCTCTGAGACAATAATTTGCCTCCTAAAAGTACATGTTTCACAAGCAATTCGATGCCAAATATTTCCACAGGTCCAATAACTGTGACCTTATTTCTTTTATTTCTTTCTGGTAATAATAATCTCATTGATGCTTTACACTATTTGATTGGATAACTGGGGAAATATTAATTTTCCCTAAAGTGCAAATATTACTAATATAAATGATTATAAATGACAGATCCTTATATTTAATGAGATCTTGACAGTTTACAGCTGAGATTCATATAAGATTTCACAACAATAAATGACTTAGAGAAAATGCCTATTTCCAAATACCATTTTATAAAAGAAGATACTGAGATTGTGGTCTCGAGTTATAAATAGATTGAAATCGATGTCCTGTGCGTCAGTGTCCATTCATTTTTTCTAACACAGAGCAATACACATTTCTCATTTGATGTGTGTTTACTGCTCTGTGTGTATATGCTTTGGGCAGGTGTGTATTTCTACATCAGGCTCTGCATCTAAAAACTCCAGAAAGTAACTTTTATCCATATTTTTTTCTCAGTATTACTCTAAAACCAACTGCAATCATAGAAGGTTCACAAGTGTGTTTCCCAAAATATATACAGTTTAAAATTACTGTTTTATTAAACAATCTAATGTAGCTCTTAGCCTTCTTTACATTGCTGTTGTTTTGTCGCCAAGTCATATCTGACTCTTTTGCAACCCCATCGACTGTAGCCCGCTAGGGTCCTCTGTCATGGGTTTCCCAGGCAAGACTGCAGGAGTAGGTTGCCATTTCCTTTTCTAGAGCTTCTTCCCAATCCAAGGATCAAACCTTGTCTCCTCCATCTCCTGCACTGGAATTTTTTTTTTTTTTTAACCACAGAGCCACCTGGGAAGAAGCCCCTTCTTCATAGTGGAGAATTTGTAGTAACCAGAGCATACTTTGGTATAAAAGACCTAGTTTTCAGATATGATCGATATGCAGGAGGTATTTTCTGACTTTAATCAAAAATAAGAAAAAAACAAACATGAAAAAACTTTACTGGAGAGGAAATCCTAACAAAAATTCGGTGATTCTGATTGTGAAATACGCCCGTCTCAGACCTGTATAAATGCAGTCACTGTTGCCAGGTTTGATTAATGACAGTAGTACAATCATGTGCTGACAGTCCCCACTATAAAGATATCTTTTCTTTTTTTTTTTTTGCCTGATTTGAAACATTGCTGAAAAATGTAACCCAATCATATCTGGCCCCTGGACATCATGTGCTATCATCACTGCACCGTGAATTGAGATTGATTGGTAACCAGCTGTGACAAAGTGGGAAAAGAAGCTCTGGGTTTTGTGCTGTTTTTTTCTTTTCCCCAAAAGAAAACAACAAGAGAAAAAGAGAACTGAATTGTGTCAAACCACTACCATCTGTTCTGCTAAATAATAAACAAAGCAAAATCAATTTATTTTAATACTTAAAGCAACAGTTTGTATGCAATGTTATGTTTGTGTATGATCTTACGTTGAATGAATATTCTTAAAAGTGTGTCAAAAGAGAAAATATTATTGATTTTTAATAAACGAAGTACCTTCTTAAAGTAGTCTAAAATCACTTCCAAATTTAAATGAAAGTATCTATCTTATTTCTTCGTGCTAAAGAAACCTTCTCTCACAACCAGTGGGAAGATTTCCTACAAATTTAAATTTACTTTGAAAATACCAAAAAAGGATTTTGAAAACTGGCAATATTTTACAATATAATGACATGTTATGCATTTCTCATACTTTGCAATCCCCAATGTACCTTAGGCTTCTAGAGTAGGGACTTCTAATGATTTCCTGAGTTTTATGAATATAATTAAGATAATATGAGGACCACCTCCTCCAAATCTTCCACAGTGGGCTACAGAATTTGGGAAGAGAAAAGACAAAAGGAAATACACTACATTTTCTATTACAAACTGGAATTCTACTATGTTCAGTTCAAGTCCTTGTATCTCATTGCCTTGTTTGAATTACGGGAGGGCTCTGCACTAATAAAACTTCCTGAATGACCGTTCTCATCTCAAAAGCACCTTTGTTTTTCATGAAGGAAATTCATTTCCTCAGCATTTTTAGTTTTTGAAATCACCTACCGCTCCTTGTTATAAGATGTCTGGCTTCAATTCTAGAATGAGTGTTTTGAATCAGCACTTAAAATTTTATTATATATCTGCTTTATTAATCATTAAGTTGGCCAATTGTAAAAACTATGAATTGAACCAGGAAATATTTAATGTCTACAGAAGTAAATGTTTCTTTCCTTTTAGGGAGACTTGAAAAGTTTGTTTTCAATTTTCAAAGTACTTGCACTCAATCAAAAGAGCTAAAGGTCACCTGACACCTTTTAGATTCTTTCAGAAAATAAAGAAACGTCTGCAACAATAGGCATTCTGTTATTCCAAATTCAGTGAACATTTAACTATGGAGCTTTAATATGATGATGTTATTGCCTTGTTAAGATAAAGTCTATTGCCTTGTTTTCAACAAAAGAAGTTTTATGATAAAAAATCACTCACTAATCTAATGGAATCATTTACTAATAATTAGAGTCATACCGATCAACGGATCAATACCACTATACAGATTGCAGTGAACATGGAGATGCAGCCAATTAGAACGCACTGATATGTTTCAATTGCTCAAAAAGAGTACATATCAGAATCTCACAACTTCTCAAAGCATTCTTTTATACAACATAAACCTTCTTGGAGAAATTTAAATCTTTTGCTTCTTTCACATTTGGCAGTTGGAAAAAGGGAAAGTGTTTCAATTTTCCTAAAATGATCTCTCTGCTCTCAATGTTTCAGAGAAAATCCTTCCATAGACTATACTTGAATCTGTTATTAAAACTAACATAAGCACTTCTTGGTAGCAAAATAGCCTAGATCCTGGGATAGCCTAGATCCCAGGTGATATTTTCTTAATCTATAATATTTAAAGTGTGTCCTAAAGTCAAACTTTTGTCACAGTTGAGAGCTGGAACCCTGAAATGAACACAATAAGCCATTATTTTGCTGGCAAAGGGATATCAAGTGAAGTTGTCTGTACGTGATAGCCTATGAGGGTCACTCTCTTCTTTTTATCTACAATTACAATGCAGGCTAATGTTGACAGTTGGGGTGAACGAAACTTGATTCTTTCAGGTTTTGTAAGGAAGACTGAGCAAAGCACTTAAGAGCAGTATGAAGAACAGATATCTTTTAAAAATTACAATTCACATAACATTCATTGAGGAAGGAAAGAAAGCAAGATTTTCAGATTAGACTAGTTGGGAAATTGTAGAGAAAAGTGGTCCCCGAGCAGAACTTGCTATTCTCTTCTGGAAGCTTATACTGAAAGCTAAAATGAAACTTGAAACATGATGCCACTCTGACTCTGTCTCCATTAACCAAACAATATTTTATCCTTTTATTTTTTGCTTTCCATAAATGCTATCCTTTTCATCTTCATTTTCACCAAAGCTGCCTCCATCCTTGTGAGCTTGACCCACCAGTGGAAAACACCTTTTCTAGTCTCTTTTTAGAGACTAGAAGTTTCAGTATTTTCTAACTAAAAAGCTAAGAGGAAACAAGCAAACAAAAAAAGCTATCCAAAATACCCATAAGAATATAACAACAGTTGACTTAACACAAAGCACATTTCAGACCATAGGATAACTTGGCCCGAACAACAAGGCCTTGAATGACTGCCAGGGATCCCAGACACTGACCGTCTTGGAACCAGAGCCCCAGTCTGGAGATGGGGCAATTAAACCAAACTACAGCTGCGTCCTTCCACAAAGGCCAAAGCACCCTGCTCACCCCAAACTAAAAGTCCTCCGAGTTTGAATCACTGAAACTCTGGCTGGCTGTTGAGCGTTCCCGTCTCTTCCATCTTCACCTGTGGCAGACCTTCAAGACTCCAACAATTCTCTCGGTAAACCTGTGGATGCTTGTGAAATTCACAGCCTGATATCCTTGGTTTCCATCCAAGTTTCCATATTTTCCTGTCATCTTATTCTCTCATTTTTATCTCCTCTGCAGTGACTTTTGTCTCCTCTGATATAACCCCTCACAATTTTTTTTCTGTGGTCCTCTTCGCAAAATTTTTCAGTGTGCCTCCTGAACTACCTGTTTGCTGACTAGTAAAACTTTCTTATGTTCTCTCTTTCTCAGATTTTCACCTTCACCTCCATGCATTAATGGAAATCTAGCTTTCTCCTGTGGGTCTGTGTATGGATGGAGGAAGACAGAAAGTGAGAGTATCTTCCAGCCATTCCAAATAATTACCCAAAGCCTGAGTTACTAAAAACATAATTTTGTTTTGGAAACAGTTACATATCCTCAAAGCAAAATTTTAAAAGCAAAACAAAAAGCCATCTCCTATTGGACAGCAATTCTGTTATCCAGTTTTCAAATGGAATCTTTAGAATTTCTAGTTGACAAACATGACATTTAGTCTAAGGACCTACTTCCTAGGGCTGTTGTAAGGATTAAATGAGTTAATACATTTGGAGTGTTGAGACCGGAACCTGGCATATGGAAAAGGCCCAATACATGTCATGTAAGACTTTCCACAGCTGCCCATCACTTCTCTCATGTCTGCCCTTCAGAGATATTGTCTCCATCTCCCTTTGCCATTGTCTCATAGCAAGATTCTGGAATCTGTCCTCAATTGGAATGGCTCTGCCTTTGAAATCTGAAGTTCAGATATCTGATTCTGTTAAAATTTTATATGATTCCTACTCTATTAATTACAAACTGAAACCCTTCCTCCATATCTAGCACTCCTTCATATCAACACTTTCATTGTCCCACTGCCTTTTGGTTGTATTTGCCTAGGATAACCTCTATTATGTTTTGATATTGGGCTTCCCAGGTTGCACTAGTAGTAAAGAACCCTCCTGCCAATGCAGGAGACCTAAGAGACATGAGTTTGATCGCTGAGTTGGGAAGATCCCCTGGAGGAGGGCACGGCAACCCATTTCAGTATTCATGCCTGGAGAATCCCATGGACAGAGGAGTCTGGTGGGCTATGGTCTACAGAACTGCAAAGAGTTGGACACTACTGAAGTGACTTAGCATATGCATGCATAATAGTATACATATGTAAAGATATGTACCTATATACTATTAAATCATGTACTTGTCTTTCCACACTCATAAAATTAAGTTCAAACCATTCTAGAGACATTGGGGTTTTTATTTGGTTCATATCAGAAAGGAATGTTGAATTATTTTCAAGATTATACTTAATACTCAAGTATTACTGTGATAATTTTTCACTAACCATTAGCAGACTATTAAAATAATATCTGCAACACCTTAAGTGCATTGCTTTTAAACATTTTTTAAAATACTGCAGGTATTATTTTAATTAATTAGAACAGAAATCTTCAGAGTAAAAAGTGCAAATATATCACAATTAATGACACCATGTTGGAACAAATGGATTGGTGAAGCCAGTTAAATTATCCTTCAATTTGAAAATAATCATTTTATTGGCATAAATGCACTTAAGACAATTTGGGTTTACAATAGGACTGGAAACTGCAACATCAGATTTGGAAAATTGGTATACCTCACAGTTGTGTGTTTGGTTAGAAACTAATCTTAACTTCATGTCCATTTAGAAAAAGATTTTAGAGATTAAATCCAAAAGAGTCCACAGAAGTCACAGCTCAGACCAGACTTTTGATGAGCAGTTCCCGCTCTTCTTGCACCCTTCTGAGTTGGGATGAACTCTTGGCAATAAGGACTGCAATTTTGGATAAAACAGACCTTCAAATTTGCCATCTACTTAGTGTCCTTGCAGTATGAACATATTCCTTCATTGGTATTCACTAGGCACAGGAAAGATTTCTACATCATCAGAGAGATGTTCATTTTGAGCAGTGCTATGGAAGGTTAGAAAGGCTTTTTCTTCTTGCCTTCTGCCAACAGAAACCTCCTTGTGAAATGTGAATATAGAATAATTTAGAAATTCAACTTAATGACATAGGAGCACTTATCATCAAATGTGTCACAAAACTTGCAGTTTGGTAGGTCTAATGAAAATGAAGGTTCAGACATTTTTCTAATTAAGCTACTAAACTAGTTTTATCAATTCAGCAACTATTTAATGAGGAAAAATATAAAGAAAAATTCTGTCTCATATATTCTAGAAAATATGCAAACCTATACACGCATTCAAGTCATTAGTGAACTAAAGTGTCTTCCTGTGTTCAGAAATGACATGCTTATGTCAAATCCAATCATGGTATCTGCTGTCCATCTCACTGGTGTAACCTTCATAGTTAAGGCAATAAGAAAAGACTATTATCTTTGGAATCTATTTCTTTGAACTATATTCTGTTATTTTTGTCCTGACAAAATCATATAAAATAGCACTGAGATGAGCAATGTCCAGATTCATCTTCTCCACTAAATCAAGTTTTTCAGCCCTCAGCACTACTGACATTTTGGGCAGATTTTTCTTTGCTGTGCATAATAACAGGATGTTTAGCAGCATTCTCAGTGGTGGTGGTGGTGGCTTAGTCACTAAATTGTGTCTTACTCTTTGTGACCCCATGGACTGTGGCCTGCCATGTTCCTCTGTTCATGGGATTTCTCAGGCAAGAATACCACAGTGGGTTGCTATTTTCTTCTCCAGGGGGTCTTCCTGGCCCAGGGATCGAGCCAGGGTCTCCTGTGTTGCAAGCAGATTCTTTACTAACTGAGCCACCATGGAAGCCTCGCCCAACTAGCCGACAGTAGCACCTAATCCTGCAAATGGAGCAACCAAAAGTACCTTCAGGCATTGTCAAATGTCCCTCTGAGCAAGGACGAAGCATATTTCGTCCCAGCTGAGAAGTACTGTACCACAGTGAGTGGGTATTTGGTGAGCCCCACATGTTAGATGTAGGGCTGGATACTTGAGATGAGGTAGAGAAAAATATGCGAAGGGAGTTGGGAAGTCCAGGAGAAAGAAAAACGATTACAATAATCATGTCAGAGAGATCTGAGGGGGAACTCCAGCTCTGCCAACTGTGGGTACTGTGACCTTAAGTGTGTAGTTCATTGGCTGTAAGATTTCTTCAGAAGGAATGATGCTAAAGCTGAAACTCCAGTATTTTGGCCACCTCATGAGAAGAGTTGACTCATTGGAAGAGACTCTGATGCTGGGAGGGATTGGGGGCAGGAGGAGAAGGGGACGACAGAGGATGAGATGGCTGGATGGCATCACGGACTCGATGAATGTGCATCTGAGTGAACTCCGGGAGTTGGTGATTGATGGACAGGGAGGCCTGGCGTGCTGCGATTCATGGGGTCACAAAGAGTCGGACACGACTGAGCGACTGAACTGAACTGAACTGAACTTTGTGAAAAGAGGAGATCCATACTTCAAGATTGTTGGAAAGATGAATTATGTGTAACAATGTATAACAACCTAACATGGAGTGAGACCTCAAAAATTATACTTCTTGTTATCTTAATATAATTTTCTTTAAAAACAAATCATTTTAGTATAGTAGTTAAAGGGAGTGGACTTTAGGGCTAAAGAGCTTGAATTTAAATCTCTGTGGCCACTGAAATGTGCTCCACAGATTCCTCAACTGTGAAATAAAGTCAGTATAAAAATACCTCTTTCATGAGGCAGTTGTGATGATTGTTCAGTTAGTTGCATGTAAAGCATCTGTAAACATTAACTTCTACTCCCATAATCAATTTTAAGACATCCATCTTTTATATTTTAAATCTCTGAAATTAGAAATCGTCTACCAACATTACTATGAACAGAGCTAGTGGAGGTGATGAAATTTAGCTGAGTTATTTAAAATCCTAAAAGATGGTGCTATAAAAGTGATGCACTAGAGATGACATATCATAGTTGATTTGGCAATTTTTTTTCTGCTTAACTCAAAGAAAAAATACTCTTGGATCTCACAAGTATGTAACTTGAATTCAGTTACATATGCTATTATATATAATTAAAAGTATTTAGATTAAATCTTTTCAATTATTATTCATCCAGGCACCCAATGGTGTAAATTTTAGTATTACTTTTAACTTCTTTTTATCCTATGAACCCTGATATAGTATCAATTCCTAGTTAAAAAAAAACAATACTTTTTTTTGTACTGCCACTTGCACTAATATCCATGTTTGTATATTCACAAGAAATACCCTAATGTACCCACTAAACGACCATTAGGCCTATGCCCAAACTTTCTCTACTCCAAGTTACACTACATATAAATGTAAATATCAATTTTCTAAGCACAGATACAAGAAGATATCTCTATTCACTGTGCTGAGTGAATTCCCATTTCACAGTGTGTTTAGTATAAACACTTCAGCTGGAATTAGAAGATTTCATAATAAAGCCTCAACCAACCTTACTAGCCTTAAGTACCACTCCACTACACTCCAGGGAAACCGAATAACTAATTGTTGGCCTATACTTCCACCACCAAAGCTTTTTCATCTTGTGTCCAACTCTTGGAATAGTCTTCTTTCCATTTATAGAAATTTTATTCTTCCTTTCAGAGCCATCTCTAGTGTCACATGGGAACAGGTAAGCTTTTATTTTCTGAAACCCTAAAGAGTCTTGTACATCATAGTCTGTATATAATTTTCCTTATTTAATAATTAATGATTTTTTATATCTCATATATTCCTCCAAAGTTCTTACCTTCCTTCTTAAATTCTTGAAAGCAAACTCATATTCTTATGTTAGGTCTCAACACTAGAAATGTTTGATTAATGTCTATGGTTACTTTTGAAATAATTCATGGAAATATAATATTTTATTAGTCTACCTTGAAGATTTTCATTATTTCTTTAAGGTAATTGATATCT
>SJYQ01000560.1:321984-343467 GCA_006410935.1 Redunca redunca
GTTCACTGTGTCCCAAGCACAGCTCCCCCACCTAAATATGGTTTTTTAGGATGAAGCTCCAATGAGTTAATACTAAATACCGACTAAAATAGATTTCACTAGGAATTGCTTCTTTTGTGGTAGAGTAGATTCTTACATGCTTTGGAAGCATTATCTTATCTCTTATCCTTGGCAGCTGTATCTTTTTCACACACTAACAAAGATATAATCCTCATTTATCTTGTCACTGTAACACTGGGTTTCAATTTATTATATTTTTTCCCTTTTCTCTTTCAATTCATACCAGTTAACTTGAATATCTAGGTCAAGCAGCAACCTTCCCAAAGGGACAATTATAAGAAGTAAAATACGTATATACATGGGATTCCCTAGTGGCTCAAAGGTAAAGAATCTGCATGCAATGTAGAGATGCAGGTTTTAACCCTGGGTTGGGAAGATCCCCTGGAGCATGGCAACCCACTCCAGTCTTCTTGTCTTTAGAGTCCCATGGACAGAGAAGCCTGGTGGGCTACAGTCATAGGGTTCAAAGAGTTGGACGCAATGAAGCAACTGAGCACACATGCACACACATGTGTTTATATATGCTTTCCTACAAACGTATGTTTGTGAAGTGAAAGTGAAAGTCGCTCAGTCGTGTACGACTCTTTGCAACCCCACAGACTGTACAGTCCATGGGATTCTCCAGGCCAGAATCCTGGAGTGGGTAGCCTATTCCTTCTCCAGGGGATCTTCCCGACGCAGGAATCAAACTGGTGTCTCCTGCCCTGCAGGCGGATTCTTTACCAACTGAGCTATCAGGGTATGTTTGTAGGAAATATAAAATCTGGAACACAGTTCAGCCTTTCAATTCATAACTGCCCATGGACTGTTGATAATCAAATATTATCAAGAAAATATTCAAAAATACTCTTAGTAAATTCAAAAGTGGCCCAAGAATGCAAAGATGAGTTATACTATCATGTCCAAGACAAATTCATAGTTCTAGTATTTATTCTTTACTCATGCTATTTAATTCACCCGGCAAGCATTTCTTTAGCTTCTGATGTGCTTCTTGTTACTTAGTTTTCCCCCTAGATACACTGTTCAGAAGAACATGGATATATTAATTTAAAATATTCTTGTGAGAATAAAGATAGCTATAACTTTCAATTGCTGGTAGAAAACAGTAAATTTTTTGAAGATAAATTTATTTGATATAATGAAATTATTGCTTATAAGTACCATTTATAATGAAGAGTATAAAATCTTTGTTATGTACTTTACTACACAGATATATTCTGTGACTCTAATGAAAGCAACACTTCTAAATGCTTCAAGCATTTACCAAGCTCTATTTTTCTAATCTTCAGTCCCAATGGAAAATGGACAAAAGTTGTTCCCATCCAGTACCCCAAAGTAGTGGTCAAGAGTGTAGATTTTAGAGCCAGAAATCCTTGATCCTCATTAGGCCTCATTTTTCTCATTTGCAATATTGGGAGAATAGCAATATTTATTTCATGTCCTGAAGGTAAGTGTATTAACGTAAAATGCCTAAAGTAGGCCTGATATAGAATAAACACTAAGTAAATATAATTTACTATTATTATATTTATGAGAAAGGAAAATGCAGTTAAAAACAACTCTGAAATTAGTACTAGGCTTTTTAAAGAAAGTCTAATAAATTCTTTAAATAAAGTTTTTAAATAGACTAGATAAGAATTCAGGCAGGGTCAAAAACAATTTCTGATTAAAATAAATCCATTTACACATAGAAATCTGAGAAGATACGTGCAAAATATAAAAAGTAGGCATCATTGATAATGGGTATAAAATTGATTTTAATATTTTTTTAGGCTCATTCATTTCAAATCTTAGGGAATGTTTTCGTACATTAAAGTATTAGCATACTTTCCAAATTGTTTTGCGCTGTTGCTATTCATGGAGTCAGACCATTTCAGAATATAAGAGTTCTGCAGAAGTCATCCAGGGCAACCTACACATTTTGCAAATGTGGACTGTGGTACTCATACACATAATATACATTGCTTAAAATAACTTGATGAATGATGACAGAGTTAAGGTAAGAATGTTATAAGAATGTTAATCTCCTAAATTCTAGTTTACCTTACAGCTCCACATTACAATTCAGTTTCCTAATAACAACAATGGCAGCAAAAAACAACTAGAAATACATCTTAATTTGAAAAGCCTGTGGAGTGATTAACTCATCTAAGTAATTCTAACCACAAATTGTCTTCTAAAGGCAAGGATCTGTATTGATAAAGTCAATTATAGAACTCTTTTCTATTTACATTTTATTAAAGTAACAGCCCAGGTATGATGAGAAAGAGTGTCTCTAATGATGTGTCCAGTATACCCACCCTTGGGATACGGTGTGATGTGATGACTACCTCCTGGTAAACCTCTGGCTTGTCCTCCTGTTTGGGCTAAGGTCCCGACCTCAGCCTAGTTGAATGCTCTAACATGCCACACATTGATGGAAGCAGTGCACCTGCTGCGGCTCCTGGTGGGATAGCACTCACACGCCAATGACAGGTGGCACTCAGGCAGATCCTTTGCCCTGCAAACTGGCACCCAGTCTTGGGTCTGCCCTCACACATCACAGGAGCTGCCAGTTAATGGACAGCAGAGCATTTCTGACTTCAAGGCATTTCTTCTTCCAAGTATGCCCCAGCTTGTTAGCTGACCACTGGCCAGAGCCCAAATTGCGTGCCAGTTCCTGCATTGTCCTTGAGCAGAAATTCACAACAGATGGGCCACTGTGGTCACAGGATGAGACAACTTGCACTCCCCACCCTAGGTGGCAGTTAGTTTTGTGTTAACAGCAAATATTAGCACCTATTTGATGAAAACACAGAAAGAGGTACCATGTTCGCATCCCTTTGAAAATTGCTAATTAATTCTATTTATAAATAAAATCTGTATTTTCAGCTTCCAAGGAGGAAACCTTGACTTGGTCCAAGTTTAGATTTTCAAAGCACCAGGTTATTTTACATGTGGGTTATGAAACTGGTCTAAAAGCTACCCTCAACAGTAATGCTATATAGCATTCCTATAAAGTCATTCATAATATGGTGATTCTAATCAATTGCCTAAGATTTTATCTAGAATGTAAAATTTGTAAGCAGCTGAATTTCATAAATAACTCATAATCACATAATTAGAATTCATTAGTTTAAAATACAGGTTTCATGTTGGATAGATTCTAAGTCAAGTGCTGTCAAGTCAAGACACACATATTAATGTGTGTCTTTGGAAACAACTTTAACTTCTTATGTCACATCCCTCAAATAGGAGTATTATTATGCTGGGACAATATGGTTTAAAATAATGAAATTAATATATACAAAAGTCATTTAGAAGAATGTATGGCAAATAGTAATTCTTGCTTTTATCATTACATAATCTTCTTACAAAGATTGTAAACAATGGTGGTTTCCTTATTATCAGCAGACAAATGGTACCAGGTAAGGTGAGAAATTTGCATCAGATGTCTAATTGCACTGGGGCTAGAATATAATATCTGAACCATGCATAGTCTCCCAAAGGTAGAGAAAGAGTGGCAACTTGTAAGCTTGGCAAACTGGATGTTAAAGTTATAAATAAATCTATACAATTCAAAAGCAACTGTGATATATCTTAAATCAATAATATTTTATGTGTTTCTATGGAAATCAGTCTGCGAGAGAGTGGAGAATGTGTAATTATTCTATGAAATAATTTTATGTATTTTTTTTAATTAACAATCTTTTCTTTGTAGTTATCTATATAACTAATAAACACCATTAATCAGTTGGATTTCTAAAATGGAGATACCTGTTACATGAACCCACTGTACAATGTTTCCAGTACTCTGAATTAGTTATATCATTTTAATAACCCTTTGAGGTAGAATGGATAGCATAATTATTCACCCTGTACAAATGAGTCAAAGCATAGGTCAATCATTAGTCCCATTACATTGCTCATCTATATCTTTAGGATATAAAATACAGAGTTTAAATAGCTTCTTCAAGGTCACACTCCTAGTTAGTGGTAGAGAAATCTGTTGAACATCATTTCCAGAACATGCAAGTATAACTGAAGGGATAAATGATCAAACAGTGTCAGAGCAAGGCTAAAATCCAACATCCCTGACAATGACCTAAATATTCTTTATGTTACTGGTAGCTGCATTAAAAGATCCCACAATAATGGTCCAGACAGTTCTTTTTTTCCCAAGCAGAAATGGCAAAGACATCTGTATAGCTGAAAAATCATAGAATTCTCATTTACACTTTTCCTTGTATTTCTGAATCTTAGGGATTAGTCTTTTTTTTTTTTTTTTACAAAAGCTACGAACAATATTTATTAACATTGCTTTTCTCTTGCTTTCAGTTTTTTTTTTGTCCTTTTTCTTTTTGAAAACTACTTTAATTGACCAATCTTGACCAGCCAGCCTAATCAGCATGGTTATTTATCATTAGCCCAAATTACCACATGTCCTTGAAACACACACTGTATGTGAAGAAGGCTGATCTCCTCAGCAGGGTAGCTTAGCACCTGTTCAGCATCTCTGCATCCCAGAAGCACATGCTCTAAACAATGGAGTTCCAAACAATTAATATAAGAACGTTTTCCAGGGCTAAGCAAAAAGAGCCACTGACTGTAAAAATGCCACAAAAGGGGAATTATAAGTGGTTCTATACAGTTCCTTTTCTTAAGGAATTATGTATTTATGCGAATCTCACATTTCATGGAACTAAGAACTCAAAGTCTCTTTTAAAATAGACTCGCACTTTAGAGAAAGGAATTTGTCAGTGGGTTCAGGAAAACTGATAGAATTTTGCATTATATATCTTGAAACTCGTTTTCTTTAGTCCCTTTTCTATTTTTATGAAATATTCATGAATTATAACCACTATAGGCAAGCCATCAACTGCATTTAGAATTCTCAGGCATATATAAGAAAGTAAATGACTTTTTTTTTTAATGTGACAAAAATAATTGATACTATGAACATTCCTTTCTCTACTCTAGATCTTTATTGAGGAAGTTAGTGTCACTCTAGAGTTAGTGTTGAAAATAAATAAAAATGAATTAAAATATCTTGGAACTAACTAGTGATGATATACTGATATATGACTGATGCAAGATGTTAAATATCCTGTTTACCATTCTTTATAACTTGCTTAATAATTATCTGAAATACAAGCTCTAATGACAAGCCTAGATAAGAAAACATAGTTAATTAATCAAACTACTTCTTATCCAAATGCAGTGAAGAGGCATTTTTATTCTCTTCACAAATATTAAACTCTTGGTATATATCAATTTTATTGTTATGTGTTTGGTTGTGAATATATAGCATTATGTTTCTTATATATTAATACATGGTTTTTCTCATAAAGCTTCAGCATATGTATATTTTTTACATTACAAAACATACACTATTGCTATGATGGACCATGACAGAAAATGGAGCATTCCTCAAATGGGTAATTTCTATCACAAGGAACATTGTGAAAAGATGTATTGAAGGAATCTGATCACCAAGAGTACTAATTAGCAAAAAGCTCCAGGTTTGCCTGGAAGAAAAAGATGCAGCACCCAAGAAAGACCCTAGGACTACTTCAGTTTTAACTTCCATTAATATTTCAGTATGTGAATACTTTCCTACATCACTCAGTTTGATTAACACAAAATAAAAATAAATAAATAATTGTAAACTTACTTTGCTTTAAAAGGACTTGCTTTGTAGAGACTATCAGTGGGCATTATAAATAAAAGAGGAACTTCACAACATAGGTAAAACTTAAAGTATTTCTTCTACAATCTAAATTACACTTTGGAAAAAACTGTGCTTTTAAAACACATACTCATTATGAACTACAGAACATCTTTCCCTTTATTTCCTCATTCTGTTCTCCCTACCCACTTTATTTTCACAGTGGTGTGCCTAGTAAATGAGCTGGTGTCAGCTTAGTTGAGCACATATATATTGAGAGTCTCTGGAGAAAAAGATATCGATACTAAGCACAATCACACAAAAAAGCAATGACCTCCTTTTTCTTCCTGAAACTTTCAACTGTGAAAACAGTAGTATCTTAGGATGTTTCTACAAGTGTGGCTGAAGAGGACCCTGTGGTGCTTTCCAGGGATATCATCTTCCATATCCTATGCTTTAGTTCCTCTCTGAAGTACCAGGGTAAGTACCAAGTAATGCGCATTTCATGAGTTGTTTTACAGATGCTAAAACTGCCACCAAATGGAAGATGCTAACTACACTTCTTCACCTGGATTTTTAAAGTGCTTTGCAGAAACCCCTGCAGGAGGTCCAGGCTTTTTAAGGCATGAGCCTTGCAAGGCCCTGAAAAAAAACTTTCTCTGGTCCTAACTCCCATGTTTTGGTTTGTTTGGCCTCACTGTACATTGAACACAGGGATAACACAAGCAATTAACATTTTAACAGGAGCTTATATAAAATGAGGGCTTCCCTGGTGGCTCAGACAGTAAAGAATCCTCCTGCAATTCAGGAGACCTGGGTTTGATCCTTTAGTTGGGAAGAATCCCTGGAGAAGGGAATAGCTACCCACTCCAGTATTATTACCTGGAGAATTCCACTGATAGAGGAGGCTGGCGGGCTATAGTCCATGGGGTCCCAAAGAATCAAACATGACTGGGCAATGAACGCTTTCACACTTTTCACTACTTACATAAAATGAAGGGTCCTTCCAATTGTCTCTTTGTCATATGGAAAATGTCCAGATAAATAACTTTTCCCTGGTTTGGTATCAAGGTTATTGTTACACATGGGGATTACTATTAACCAACCTCACTGAAATATTAAAGCAAAAATTGTCTTTAGTAGAACTCACCAATGGTAAACTGTAATTTCATTCATGATAGTTACTGAGAAAGGTCAGAAATTTAGGGCTAAATCAAAGAAAGAGGTACACGGGTACTACTTTAAAACATTTTCACAGCAAAGAAAAAAAATACTCTGTTAATTCATCTCTGATTACTGAAAGGTTGGTACAGATATCTTTGTCTGTGTTGAAAGTTTAAATAGCTATTATAGCATTTCATAAATTTAAACTTGAACTGAAAAGCTTTCCTTGTCTCCAAAAGAAAAATAGTCACATATTACTTACACAGTAATTACAGGCTATGCAGCTGCCCTACAAAGCTTTACTATAAATGTTTTAAGCATGAACTACTACATAAACCTCATTCAAATTACATTAAATGTTAAGCCAAAGAAATGTCATCCTCCATACCACTCCACACAATTGCTTACACAAGAACAATGGCCATCTCCCTAGTCTGAAACCTAAATAATGTAATAGAATCAATGTTGTTGATTTAGGCTATGGGTGGTTAAAAGTCATTACTGTTATTCCTCACCAAGTAAAGAGGTCTCCTTCCCCCTCATTATGCAAAAGTGAAGCTTATGCTAATGCATACAAAGCTAAGAATGAATAAGCTTCTTTGAAATACCATTTAAAGATTGAGATTTCAAGAAAAATTACATGGCTTCTATCATGATAAAAATACTGACCTCAATTTCTACATTGCACTGATCCTTGCTTTAAGCCTTTCTAACATACAATTTTAAAGCTTACACAGCATTTCCATTTGCCTAATACTTTAAAAATATTTAGCTGGTCACACAAAGCACGGTAGTCATCTCATGCCAGTAAGAGAAGAATATAGAGGACAAACCTACAAATTGTTTCAAGCTAAGTTAGCAGATGTATGATTTCAAAAATTTCAACTTTGCCTTTAGAGGTTTTTATATCAGATGTTCATAAAATGCAGCTTTAATGCTGTTATTTGATTTACATGTATCATTTTGAGCTCTGAAACAAATGAACAGGGCAAGATTTGGAGAACATTGTGGCAAATACAGTTGTCAGGTTTATGACCTAACACCTAGAGCAATCTGGGAACAAATCAAACTAGGCTTAAGCTATATTTTCACTGAATTCAAACATATAGACCTGTTAAAATGTAATACACCCTTACAACTCTCTTTTTTCAACTTTTGTCCATAGGATCCTATTTAATGATTAAAAATATCAAGATCACCACGGAGGTAATGTGAATATTATGTAAACCTTGGTAACTTTGTAGCTTTCTTCCTAAAGTCCCAGAAAGCCAGTCTAATTATGAGAAAATACTTAACACATCCAGGTTTGGAAACATTCTTAGGATACCTGGCCAGAGCAGCTAAAGGTTATAAAACGAGACTGAGAGCCTGTCAGAACAGAGCAGACTGGGAAAACACGACCACTTAAGGCAATATCCTGTAACATCCAACTAAAGTACCCCAGATAGGGTCCTGGAGGAAAAGGAAGGCTGGTGAAATCAAAACAATGTATAAACTTTCATTATCATGTATCTGCATCTGTCTATCATGAGTTATACACATTTCACAGTTGTGTAAGATAACAATATGGGGATTTCTGAACTATCTCTGAATTTTCTCTGTGAATCCAAAATTATCCCTAAATGAGAGATTTAGTATGGACAAGCTGTTTATTTCTAGTAATTGAAAATTAATCTTTGTTTATGCTCATTTAACAATATTATTAATCTCTTAGTCTTACATCAACATTTTAAAATTATACATAAAGTACTGTCAAATTTGTGGAAAGTTAGAGTATCTGTAGAAAATAGACTCCAGCAACTCAAATTCATCAATCACCTCTACTTGCTTTTCAACAGGCTTCTCCACTGGGAAAGTTCGAGGAGCTTCATGTGCAACAAACCTCTCCTAGCCGCATTCCTTTAAAACCAGATATCTGACTGTGCTCTGCTTAGTTGCTTAGTCGTGTCCAATCCCATGGACATTAGCTCACCAGGCTCCTCTGTCCATGGGATTCTCCAGGCAAGAATACTGGAGTGGGTTGCCACACCCTCCTCCAGGGGATCTTCCCAACCCAGGGATCAAACCCAGGTCTCCCACATTGCAGGCAGACTCTTTATCACCTGAGCCACCAGGGAAGGCCTGGTGTCAGGAAGATATCTGATAGCAAAATGAAAAATGAAACATAGAGTCTATTTCTCTACTATTTATGCTGAAAGCTAAGCAAATTCAAATTTTCACTTGTCTCATTCCTATAGTAGATTGCAAAGGAATCTCTCACTATTTAAAAAGTTTGGTCCATTTCAAGTCAGTGCCGTTGATGATGTGATTTTAGAAACTATAATGTTATAGACCTAGGGATATATAAAATTGAGATTTTGAAATGAATGTATACATTCAGGAAAGAATCAATAGCAGTGCCAGTGAAAGCATGAAAAAAGGCAATTTCTTTTCTGTGAAAGTATGTTTATACTCAGACAGTTGAATGAAACCTAATTTCTTTTTTGGGAAAGAAAATTAGCATAAAAGCAGGATATGAAATGTTTTGCAGATCATGATTGTAGTAGGTGTGATGCCTGTAGTTTCAGAAGACAGGACTAGGAGGAAGGCCAAACAAATTTATAGCTAAACTCACTTGTTACATAAGAATAAAACAACTTGGCTGATTTACTTGATCATAAAAGGCAAGGTCCTGGGAGAATTTAGACTACAAAAATGTTTTATATTTATTTTCAGAAAAGATTACAAACATTTCTGGGCTTATCATCGAAAGATGAGAGACTGGGTTTTGCGATAAAAAGAACAGCAAAGAGTTGGAAGAGTTCTCCATGAAGAGATGACAAATGAGAAAGTGACAGGGAGTCCTTAAATGAAGATTCCCTCTGTGGATAGCGATATGCCTTTTCATTCTTGTGTTGAATGAGATCTCTGTTTTATTGCAGACCCTACAATCCACTATACCCAGCAGCTTTCCGTAGCTTCAGCAACAGAGGAGTAGTTGAAGGATATAGTTGGGCTGGGTGGGTCGTTAGGAATTCAGCAGGAATATAATGGAAGGCCTAGATAGGGCCATGAGAGAGAGAGTTCTTCAGGAATCCTTGATAGTCAGGGATAACAGATGGAGTGAAGGGTCAGGTATTTTTGTGAAAATTCAATGAAAGAGTAACATCAAAAGCCTAGATGACTTCAGTATATAAAACAGCAGATACTTGGCTTGCAAATGTAAAAGTCATGTGTGAAAATAATACATCAATATGAGTGTTTGGTGGTACAACTAATGCTGTCTTTTTCTTGTCTAATTATCCAATGGTCACCTGACAATTTTCCATACATACGACACTCTTACCTTCCTCTCGGCAAGTCTGCATCATCCTTTTTCCACCGCACAGTTGGCTGAGGATCTCCCTGGACCTGACAACGGAACTCTACAGCTTCTTCCTCCAGCACCACTTGGTTAATTGGCCTCCTGAGAAATGTGGGTCGTTCTTAGGGAAGAAAAAAGAAAAAGTAAAATGAAATGAATGTTGTCCATATTTTAAGTGCATTATGAAAAAAGCATAAAAAAACATGTGGTCTATTTTTGGCACATAAGTACGCTCAACTGTCTTGATAAGGCTTCATGGAACCTATTAACGTAACTGTATAAAATGAAATATTCTGGAACACATAAATAGCTATGGTTTGTATATAAATCCATACTATCGGCTGGAAAATAAAATTGATTCTTCTGTGAATTTCTGAGCTAAATCATGTGGGTCTTGTCATAAAAATCTAAACACTGAATCCCACAGAAAAAAAGAAAAGAGATGAAAAAGATTATTTTCATCTATTACAATGGCTCAGGGTGGGAAAACTGAAAGTTGAAACCAGTGGAAATATTAAAAAGGAAACAAGTAGTAATATTCCATCAACAATGCTAGAGAAAAAAAAAGAGTTGTGTTCTCAACCTAAGCATATTTTTTACTAAGGTTATCCATTTAATAAGGACCTAATACTTCCATGGGCTTCCCTGGTGGCTCAGAGGGTAAGGTGTCTGCCTGCAATGCAGGAGACCCGGTTTCAATCCCTCGGTCGAGAAGATCCCCTGGATAAGGAAATGGAAACCCACTCCAGTACTCTTGCCTGGAGAATCCCATGGTTGGAGGAGCCTGGTAGCCTAGAGTCCATGGGGTCTCAGAGTTGGACAAGACTAAGCGACTTCACACTTACAATACTTAACACTTCTATGAATGTTTTCACTTCATATGTGGAAAACTGTCTACTTGTGTTTTTTTTGTATGTCTGAAAAAAAATCTGTCAAACTAATTTTTCTTAAATAAAAAAACCAATATCATTAGTAATTACTGTAAGCTATTTACTGTCATCCATAATTTTCTAAGGCTACTTCTAATTTTCCTCCTACATGCTCCAGCTATTTGTCCCTTTTTCAAAACATAATATATGCTTGCTTATTTCTATAATATTCTGTTTTAGTATTTCTGTTCTTTATTCTTTTGCTGTTTATCTGTACCTAGCACCGTTAATTTGGATTCTAGCACTCATCTAAATAAAGCATGGAAAAATATAAATCCCTACCTATAAGAATATCACTACTGAAGAGAAGAATAAAACAAAATGTAGATTTAAGTATCTATAAATATTTCAATGGTTTGTTTAGTTTCCTTTGTTTTTTTTTATAATAACCTGATACAGAGAAAATTACCATTTAATTTTTTATTGGCCCAGGTCTCTCAATCATAGGCAAGAACATTCCTGCTACTAATTGAAGTAGAAAAAGAGGTCAAGTAAAAGAAAAATGAAATCCATAGGGAGTGGACACAATTTATCTGACCACGTGGCCATATTTAGTCTCTTAGAACTTTAGTTTCAAACCCAATTTAAAAACGTGAATACAGTGGCGCAAAAATTGAAACATATTCAGTGAGAAATCTAAAAAAAAAAATACAACACATCAAATAACATANTATTCAGTGAGAAATCTAAAAAAAAAATACAACACATCAAATAACATATGTTGAGTATAGACTGAATGTGTATGATTTTATCGACTAAATGTAGACCCATATTTATAAAACAAATGTGTAAACTACAAAAGGATATTTTATTGCAATAAAGTCAACCATCACTGGTATTCAAAACGAAGATAACTTCATCTCGCCACAGTGAAGTAGACAGTAGTGATCAATTTCTTTAAACACAGACCTGCACATACTCAAGTATTTGTACACTGTGGTCCCAAAATCCCAAGACATAAAACAAGGCTCATGGGACTTTATCATGAAGCGCTTTTAAATGCAGGATTTAGGAATAATCCAAAACACTTGTGGGAAAGTTTGCTTCAAATGATTTTAGGTGGTTAGAATCAATTAGCTGTAAGTGTGCCCTGCTGACAACAGAAGAAATCTGCAAGTTGGATAGAATTACTTAGTGTTCTGTGTGGATCACAATAAACTGTGGAAAATTCTGAAAGAAATGGGAATACCAGACCAGCTGACCTGCCTCTTGAGAAATCTGTATGCAGGTCAAGAAGCAACAGTTAGAACTGGACATGGAACAACAGACTGGTTCCAAATAGGAAAAGGAGTACGTCAAGGCTGTATATTGTCACCCTGCTTATTTAACTTCTATGCAGAGTATATCATGAGAAACGCTGGACTGGAAGAAACATAAGCTGGAATCAAGATTGCCGGGAGAAGTATCAGTCACCTCAGATATGCAGAAGACACCACCCTTATGGCAGAAAGTGAAGAGGAGCTAAAGGGCCTCTTGATGAAAGTGAAAGAGGAGAGCAAAAAAGTTGGCTTGAAGCTCAACATTCAGGAAACAAAGATCATGGCATTGGGTCCCATCACTTCATGGGAAATCGATGGGGAAACGGTAGAAACAGTGTCAGACTTTGTTTTTTTGGGCTCCAAAATCACTGCAGATGGTGACTGCAGCCATGAAATTAAAAGACGCTTACTCCTTGGAAGAAAAGTTATGACCAACATAGATAGTATATTCAAAAGCAGAGACATTACTNAAAGACTGTGATGCTGGGAGGGATTGGGGGCAGGAGGAGAAGGGGATGACCCAGGATGAGATGGCTGGATAGCATCACGGACGCGATGGACGTGAGTCTGAGTGAACTCCGGAAGATGGTGATGGACAGGGAGGCCTGGCGTGCTGCGATTCATGGGGTAGCAAAGAGTCGGACACGACTGAGCGACTGAACTGAACTGATCCTTAGAGGATGACCACTATGTGCACCAGTCAAGTATTTCAGTTCTGGCATAGGTAATATTGTTATTAAGAATATTAAAAACAATATTGTTAACACAATATTGTTAAAAACAATAGCTATTGTTTTTGGCAGTATATAATAGGCAATAGGATCAGTATCTTCTTGTGAAAGTGGAATATTAATAGAAAAAAAAAGAGTTGGCATAGAGAGTAGGATTTTTTTTTTTTCACTATTACTTAGGGATATTCAGTCAGTTCATTCAAAAGCTGTAATAACCCGATATTAAAGGAGAGCCAGGCTACTGTAGATGTCACTAATGATTGAGAAATCATCAATTTCCTTCTGGCTCCCTCCAATTTTAAAGGGGGAATTGTCCTAAAACTTGGCATATGGATGAGCAAACTAAAAGAAGTCTTTCCTTCATTCACCCCTTCATTCAGTGTGTCTTAATGCAACTTCCCTTATGCCAGACTTTGAGTGTGGTAGCTGGTGAAGAGTCAGCAGCTTGGTTTCACCAGAAAAGTGGAGAGAGATGAAGTAACTTAGTTGATAAATGGCAAGACTGTGACAGGCCTTGTATGCCATGTCAAAGAATATGAGTTCTTCACTTAAGGCAATAGAGAGATGCTGAAACATTTTAAGTAAGGAAGCATCATTTCTAATAACCATATGAAAAGGATCATGTTGGCAGATTTGTGGGAGATGAATTAGAAGACAATACAAAACAGTGAAGGTCAAAATATTTATTGTAATAAATTATTTCAGTTTAGAACTGACACAGTGGTTCAAAGGATGTGGAAAGGGCATAGAATGAAGAAATACAAGGAATGGGTGATCAATCAGATGTGGAAGGAAGATTCTCAAATATCCATTTAGCACAATGGAACAAATGGCAGGTAAGGTATGGATATGTGAATATTCAGATCTTTTTATCTCAGAAATGGTGAGATGTGAAGAAAGATGTGAAAGATGAGGAAAAAATGGACCCCTCAACACTTAAGCCATTGTTAGCCTTCTGTTGCTTGAAGTCAAATGTATTCTTAATTAATATGGTAAACATATTACTATTTATAGAGAAGAGAAAATAAATATGCTCACACCTATAGACATAGAGAACCTGTTGGATTAAAAATTCTAAATAAAGAAGGAATCATAAGAAACTTCTCATGCATGATGAAGACATTTTATCAGAAACTAAATGCAAAAATTACTTTCTTAAAGTAATATACTAAAGTCATGGCTACTACAATTGGGAACAAAAAGGACACGCTGACTTTAGTGATCAAAAAGGAAAAGAAGGAAAGTGTGAGTTTTGGAGAAGAACCCAAATACTCATTACTTGCAGACATTCCACAATACAAATAATACAGAAGAGTAACTTTGATCATAGATAACTGTGACAAAAGATAAGAACCACAGAAAATCATGGCAGCAATGCTGGCAGTACTGCAAATTTGGGGATTTTAGGATAAGCTGTGGCAAATGCATACATTGAGATATTAATACTATCTATTTATCTACCTCTCTAACATGGAACATTTTCATGGCACGATGCTGACTACAAAATAAATTTCATAAGAATATATAGATTAGTTCCATTAAAATACACATGGATATTTTCAGCAAAGTTTTTGCATGCTTCCATTAACATGCTACCTGTCTTGAAATTGCAACATGTGTGTACAATTAATTCAAACAACAAACTTTACATTAGACTCGTCACAAAAATAAATTTGTCTCTTTGTTCAGGGTATAACATCAAGGTCCTTGAGGACTTTTTTGGTTACCACACTTGTTGTCAAGTCCCACTGTTTTGTATGGAGATACATGGAAGCACATGATTCATAATATCAAGAAGGAAGAAAGATACCGGATTTCCTGCAGATGTTCTGATGAACTCAGAAGGGGTGGCAAACTCTGCAATGAACTTAATTCCTTTCTGCCCTCAAGTAGAGTTTAGTTGCCTAGCAGCTAGATAACCACAGAACAGCATTTGGCATAGAGTTTTTGGAAGTCTAGCACTGTTTGTAGTGGAAAATGCAATTCAATTCATTAAAAAAAAAAAAAAGGCAGGGGCAATGCAAAGAATCAGCAATCAGTTCAGTTCATTTCAGTCACTCAGTGGTGTCTGACTCTTTGCGACCCCATGGACTGTGGCACGCCAGGTTTCCCTGTCCATCATCAACTCCTGGAGCTTGTTCAAACTCGTGTCCACTGACTCGGTGATGCCATCCAACTTTCTCATTCTCTGTCATCCCCTTCTCCTCCAGCCTACAATCTTTCTCACCATCAGGGTCTTTTCTAGTGAGTCAGTTCTTCGCATCAGGTGGCCAGTGTATTGGAGCTGCAGCTTCAGCATCAGTTCATCCAATGAATATTCAGGACTGATTTCCTTTAGGATGGACTGGTTGGATCTTCGTGCTGTCCAAGGAACTCTCAAGAGTCTTCTCCAACATCACAGTTCAAAAAGCATCAATTCTTCGGAACTCAGCTTTCTTTATAGTCCAACTCTCACATCCATACATGACTACTGGAAAAACAATAGCTTTGACTATATGGACCTTTGTCAGCAAAGTAATGTCTCTGCATTTTAAGACTAGGTTTGTCAGAGCTTTTCTTCCAAGAAGCAAGTGTCTTTTAATTTCATGCTGGCAGTCACCATCTGCAGTGATTTTGGAGCCTCTCAAAATAAAGTCTGTTGCTGTTTCCATTGTTTCCCCATTTATTTTCAATGGGGTCATGTGACCAGATGTCATGATCTTAGTTTTCTGAATGTTGAGTTTTAAGCCAACTTTTTCACTCTATTCTTTCACTTTCATCAGGAGGCTCTTTAGTTCCTCTTTACTTTCTGCCATAAGGGTGGTATCATCTGCATATCTGAGTTGATATTTCTCCTGGCAATCTTGATTCCAGCTTGTACTTCATCTAGCCCAGCATTGTGCATGACATATTCTGCACAAAAGTTAAATAAGCAGGATGACAACACACAGCCTTGACATACTCCTTTCCCTGTTTAGAACCAGTCTGTTGTTCCATGTCCAGTTCTAACTATTGCTTCTTGACCTGCATACAGATTTCTCAGGAGGCAGGTAAGGTAACCCGATATTACCATGTCTTTAAGACTTTTCCAGAGTTTGTTGTGATCCACACAGTCAAAGGCTTTGGCTTAGTCAATAAAGCAGAGATAGATGTTTTCTGGGACTCTCTTGCTTTTTCCAGGATCCAACAGATGTTGGCAATTTGATCTCTGGTTCCTCTGTCTTTTCTAAATCCAGCTTGAACATCTGGAAGTTCTTGGTTCACATACTGTTGAGACCTGGCTTGGAGAATTTTGAGCATTACTTTGCTAGTGTATGAGATGAATGCAATTGTGCAGTAGCTTGAACATTCTTTGGTATTGTCTTTCTTTGGGATTGGAATGAAAACTTCCCTTTTCCAGTCCTGTGGCCACTGCTGACTTTTCCAAATTTGCTGGTATATTGAGTGAGCACTTAAACAGCACTACCTTTTAGGCCTTGAAACAGCTCAGCTGTAATTCCATCACCTCCACTAGTTTTGTTTGTAGTGATGCTTCCTAAGGCCCATCTAACTTCAGACTCCAGGATGTCTGGCTCTAGGTGAGTGATCACACCATTGTGGTTATCTAGGTCATTAAGATATTGTTTTGTAGAGTTCTTCTATGTATTCCTGCCACCTTTTCTTAATATCTTCTGCTTCTGTTAGGTCCATACTGTTTCTGTCCTTTATTGTGCCCATTAACACAAAGAATAACCCAAAAGAAAGTCACCTGCATATACATGGCACATTAGAAAAGGTTTATACCTGAGTATATTGAGGGTGTGCCTTACAACAAAGTAACATCAAAATTTACCAGTTCATTGGTATTTGGTCACAACTTGAAAAAAACTCTTCTGAGAATTTCCATAGTACCTTTTGTGACAATTATCTCTAAATTGTGTTATTTGTTGTATCAATTGTTTTCTGCTCTTTATACTAAGTTCACTTTTATTTTGTAATTTTAACTGCCTACAAAGAACAGCATGTTAAAAATTGTAGTTTTGCTTACCATTTATTTAAATGGTAAGAAATGTTTTCAGTTTCCTTAACTAGGCTTTATTTCCAGAAAATTTAAGACTGAAACATGAATATTAAAGACTAAAGGAGTTGTACAGGTAGAAATGTATTTTAAATGCTTTGCCTTTGCAAGTGCTACTGTTATCATATGCCAAACACAAAATCACACCTCTTTCAGACACACATTACAAAAACTACAAGGAATTATCTTGGAGTTTTGTGTCAAAATCATCTGCAAATAAATGTATTTAGAAGGATTAGAAAGTAAAATAATAAGAGAAACATCAGGTTGATAACTGATCTCATTCAATACTCATTAATTCCCCATGAAATTTGTATTCTATGAAGAACTGAAAAACTAAAATAAATATACATGAAAAATCTTGAACTACTGTCTAACAAGTAAACCTAATTTTAACACATGTCAAAATAAGGTCAATGATTTTTCCATATTATCATCTTATGTCTGATCATATATTGAAACATTGGGGGAGAAATCTCAAGGGCTATTTGCTGACTGCTTATCAATTAGATTAGAGTCCCTCTGAATGACTTGATTCCTAATTATACAGCCATAGAGTGATCAGAGACAATGTCTTTGCCAATGCAATTAACTTTTTTTATGTGAGATTAACTGGATTTGATTCACCTGCATAACTTGCTTACAAGGTTAATCTCTCTTGAGACAGTAGTATTGTTTGGCAGTGTGGTACTATGTAAAGAACAGCTCTCAAGTAGTCAGGTCAATTTAGTAACAAACTGGCATTGTGGAAAAATCCAACTTTGTACTCAACTGTAATAAAATCAAACGCCAAGTCTCCTTGTAGTTACGTCAATAATATTCAGAAAGCAAAGATTCAATTTAACCGCCAAATCATAAATCTGAAATGTGGTTGCATAATATATTTAAAGTTTCTTACTTACACGCTACATTGAAGGAAATTAAGTGCCCAGTGAATTTCTCTTTTCAACTGTATTCAGTCAGTGAATAGGACTATAAAATTGGCAAAGGCTGTGTCGTGACAGCTATTACTAGGACAACCTTAACAATTTAAAATAAGCTTTGTTTGACTTTATAAAACCAGCATTATGACAATAATTAGATAGGTAGCGTCCTTAAGGTCTCTAAGACCAAAGCTATGCAGTAAAAGCACATGAGACCTAACCACTGCTTGTAAATCTTATCTCAACTTCAGCTGACCCAAGAGGATCCACCACCCAGTCATGCCCATTAAAGGAGGAAGTCAGAAAGCTAGTCCTAGTGTTACTTAAATCGGTATGTATGAGGGGCAGGGGTTATGACAGCCACTGAATGTGAATTACTGTGCCCTTCCAAAACAGACTGGATGATAACCATCAGTCTGCCTGACTGTGATTAAATAAATCCTGGCTGCACTGATTTCTTTTCTTGCCAAGAATTTTCTTTGTCTGAGAGGAACCATCCTGTGAAGCAAAAACAAACATAGGTAAATGTTCTCAGAGGGGAAAAAAATCCCTTTCTCACCATTTTTAGAGGCAAAGTTTCATGTTATTGCTGATACAAGTCATACTGGGAGCAGGGGACCTGTCTATTCATTTTCTACTCTATTTACACACTTAGAGCTTGGCACATAGTAGGTGTTCAAGAGATATTTGTTAAATATGTGTACAAATAAATATTGTGTTAAGGTTTTCAAGTTATATTATTTAAAAGAACTAGATTTTATCTTTACCAATTATATTGATTTCGATAACACCTTATGTTTTGAATTCTCAAATGAAGGGCACACATTATCAATAAAGCATAGATATATCCTAAGGTACATTATGAGAAGATTTTATTTAGAAAAGAATATTAGTAAAATCCTGAAATGCAAGAGAAGTTAAAAATCCATGAAATAAGACCAAGATGCTATAAATAAGAAATAATTCAGAAAAAAGAAAGAGCTAGGAGACTTAACATCTAATTAATGAATTTATGCTTCCAAGAAAAATAGAACAGATAAAAATGAACAGTGTATTTCACTGAGTTGTTTGAATACAGCATTTTTAGATAAGATGCTCACTAAGTGTCTAACTAGTAAGAGAAAAAAGTGCCAAACCAAGGCATGGTATTGAAACATTTCAGAACCATGGGATAAAGTACTGAGTAAAGCTGAAAGAAAAAGAAAAGAAAAATGATCACATAGGAATCAAAAGTACAGCAGACTTCTCAAGAGTAATAGTACAAACAAAAGGACACTTAAGTGACATCTTTAATATTCCAAGCAAAAATATTTTTAAAAACTGGAATTCTATAACCAGCCAAAGTATCCACTGTTTTGGATAGAATAGAAACAGTTCGGTCTGGAACATGCTGAAGGCTCCAGTCAAGCAGAAATCTGGAGAAAAATACTGTTCTGAATACAAGAGGTAACTAAGAAAAAAATACAAATATAGGATACAGGAAACAGGGAATCTAGCAGTAGAGGAAAGGGGAGATGAATGTCAGAATAAAGTTTCTGGAGTAGATCTAAATAGCATCCACCCTGGTTGGACAGAGTAGAAACTCTAAGGCCTCCAGAAAGGGTGTAGCAAGAGTGGACTTAATAGCTAAACAGAATTTAGAGAAATTTAAATCTCTTGTTTCAGTTTCAAGAATTCATGACAGGTATAGCTAAACACAAGTAAAAGGAAAAATGGACTTATTATAAACACATTATTGATAGGGGAGATTTTTGTAGAAACTACCACCTCTGGCATTAGTATGTCTAGGGTCAATAATGTGTTAATTGAAAGAAGATCAAAAATAAAGCCAGAAAAGTAATGCTATTATAACAGCATAACTTACCTCACAGTCAACATTTACAATATTATAACTTAAGTTATTGATAATTAATATAATCAATGTTTCTGAAGTCAATATACTGAAAGGACAAAAAGAGGGTGAGTGCTGGTGAGAAATTGGGGAACAAGGTATTGGTAGGCCAAATAATCATCTTCCAAAATAAGAAGTCAAAGTAATGTATAAAATTGCAGAATAAGCACAAAGAAATATGAGAGCATCCCAGAAGAAAAAGCAAAACAGGCTTATAGAAATGTTCAAAGATGAGAACTGTGTGTGTGTCTACATGAGGATATGTGTGCTGGGAGGAGGGGGCAAGATATCTCTGCATTTCATTGTAAGATCTGTAATACTTCTAATATCTATAAGAAATGTAGCATATAAAATCATTTTTATGTATCATTTCTTTAAACATTTAAAAATCATTGGGAAAAATTTTCTTATTTTTTGGTTGTTTTTTAATGACAGTTTTTTAATGACATTATGCAGTTAAATTCTGCATAATGGATATCTCAAGCTACCCATAATTGGAAATTTAATTATATACTTCAACTCTAGTTTTTTGTTTTTGTTTTTTTTTTTGGTCTTCAGGAACTCTAGAAGTTAATTAACATTTGTAAATTGCTAGAAAGTATTTTTTATGAAGACATCATGGCTTCCCAGGTGGTTCAGTGGTAAATCTGCCTGCCAAGCAGAAGATGCAGGTTCAATTCCTGGGCTGGGAAGGTCCCCTGGAGAAGGAATTGGCAATCTACTCTAGTATTCTTGCCTGGGAAACCCCATGGAAAAAGGAGCCTGGAGGGCTACAGTCCATGGAGTCACAAAAGTGTTAGACATGACTTAGCAACTAAACAGCAGCAGCAGACTGTGTTAAAGATTTTAGTGTCCTTCTACACTAGGATGCCTACTTCTAATTTTTACATCTGGTACTGCCACTTAACTAGGATGTTATTTTCTAGTCAGCAAATATTAAAGAACACCATAAAAGAGTGTCCAAGAGGAGATATCCCATGTCCAAGTGCAAACGAGAAACCCTAGCAAGATGGTTCAGTTCAGTCGCTCAGTCATGTCTGACTCTTTGCGACCCCATGAATCACAGCACGCCAGGCAGTTCATCACCAATTTCTGGAGTTCACTCAGACTCACGTCCATCAAGTCAGTGATGCCATCCAGCCATCTCATCCTCTGTCGTCCCTCCCAAAGTACCAGAGTACCTCCACCCTCAATCCCTCTCAGCATCAGGGTCTTTTCCAATGAGTCAACTCTTCGCATGAGGTGGCCAAAGTACTGGAGTTTCAGCTTCAGCATCATTCCCTCCAAAGAAATCCCAGGGCTGATCTCCTTCAGAATGGACTGGTTGGATCTCCTTGTAGTGCAAGGGACTCTCAAGAGTCTTCTCAGAGGGGGGAGAAGATGGCGGAGGAATAGGACGAGGAGATTACTTTCTCCCTCACAAATTCCTCAGAAAAACATTTCAATGTTGAGCAAACTCCACAAAACAACTTCTGAAAGCTGGCAGAGGACATTAAGCAC
>SJYQ01000560.1:347988-368036 GCA_006410935.1 Redunca redunca
TTTCTTTAGGGACGCATGCCAGATTCTGATGCCATCCTTGGCGTGTTCTGGAGGAATGACGTGGTATCTTATATTTTGCACAGATCCAGAAGATTATTTTACTGGCACAAAAAGAGTAACCTAAAATTCACAATTATCTCGTATTTTTAAAAAACACATTGTATCTGTAACACTGACTGTTTTATTCATATATATATATTATATATATATATAAATGTATATATATACACACACACATCTATATATAAATATGTGTATGTGAGTATATTTGGGTGTATTCATATAATATATAACTCCATACAGATAGTTGAATGAGATTTCAATATTTTCTAAAAGATGCTTCATTTTCCAGTATCCATTTTTTCCCAATTTTCTATCACTGTATTAATATTTCTCTTTCAATTTTCCACAGCTGCTCAGTATTTTCCTTATTTTTGTTTATTCCATCATCTTTATCATCTCCAATTTCCTCCTTTCTAATGTTTTCTTTACTACTTCTGAGATACACATCTAGTCATGTTTTAACTAAAATTAACTAAATTACTCCAACTCAAGAGGCCCTTGGTTCTTGAAGAAACATGAATATCATAGCAAAATAGTTTATTACCTTTTTTCATTTTTTGATTCTGTGTGTGTAACTAGCAAGCTAGTCTTTTTATCATGAGCTAAAACTGCAAGTAGCTCAATGTGAGATTTTTTTTTTAAGTAGAAGACAAGTGAAAAGACTTTACAGTGCACTCTCTAATTTTTAAAAGCTTTATCTCATGCCATGCACATAATAAATATTTGATAAAGGCATCGCAATGGAATGAGTGATAAACTTTAGACATATAATCTCTAACAGATTTTGAGAAAGAGTAATTTTTAACATTTTGATGAAAGGCAAAATCTAATAAATATATAGGAATGAAGCAGGTAAATTGTTTCAAAAGCTCAATTTTCTTCAAATCAAAGATTTCATCAGAAAGAACCAGAAAACAAGACAATTCTAGTTTATTCAGCTCACTACAAGTCATAAGTAACCATACCTATATGGCCTGGTGTTTGCTATTAGCAAAAATATTTAAAAGCAAAGAAAGAGTAGATAATAAATAACAATTTATAAATTAAAAGAGAGTTTTACCAAAGACAGTCAGCTCTGCTGGGTCACTGTCTCTCTCTCCCACCATGTTGGTGCCCACACATGTATACATCCCGGCATCACTCTTTCTGGTATTGGAGATCATTAGTTTTCCACCACGGATCTGTTAAAATTGGAGAGGAAAAAAAAAAGAAAGAAAATAAAGGAAAATGGAGAAGAAAAGAAACAGAGAAAGAAAGGTCATTAATAAAAAATCTTAAAAAATTAAGCACATAATTTTTCTCTAAAAGAAACAGTTGAATGTCTAAGACACAAAAGTCTTCCACTCTTTTGACATCTTTTAAATTCTGCTTCTACGTAAGCCTCCATATTCTCTTTCTAGAGAATGCTTCTTTAAGGCAGTCTTCCTCTCTCTTGCCTTGATCCTATTTCGAGACTTGTGACTGCTGCCATTAAACCTCATGGTTGGTCTTCACTCTGAAATTCTGTTGAATGAATTTCTATTGACATCTGTCATCAGAAAGAAGCACTAGATATTTTATTTGGATACTATAATGAGATCCAATTGACTCAGAAGAATTCAATGAGTATTTGTTGAGTACTTCCATTGGCTGGGCAGTGTTCTAGGTCCTTGAGATTCAGCAGTAAATCAAACAGTAAAAATCTCTGTCTTCATGGGGTATTGGTTAGCATTAAAATTATCTTTGTCTCATCCTAACTGTATTTATAAGACAACTTTTGAAGAGGGACGTGAGGTTGAATAAAAACAAATAATTTTTTTGAATGATGAGTATGACTTGGTACAAACTGTTGGCTTTGTATATGTGGCCCCTAAATGCTTCTTTTCTGTTTGAATAAATAAATATAATGATGTTAAACTATTGTTTGTTAAGAGGATACTACAGCAGAATAAGCTTTTCAGTAAGTGTATCATCAACTTAGAAGTTCTTTTCCAATTTTTAGGTTTTTTGGTTTTTTTAACAATCTCTCTTAAAGAGATATGAGATAAGAATATGCTGGTTTCCTCCTTTACTTTTTAACTTCACAGGCAGACAGAACTCAAGTAGATGTGTTTTCATCAGACATATTTCAGGCTCTAAAACTAGCCATGTCATAACAAAGTATTTTCAACATTTTTTTATACTTAGGAAGAAAAGATCATCAACCTTTTCTCAACTAAATGCAGTAGAATAAATGATAGGTTATAAACTATGGAGGCCATTTCTCCTCCCCTTAAAGATGAAACTGACAGTATGATTTGATTTGTTCAGTGGAACTAAAGCAACATTTCCTCGGAAGAAAGACACTTGCACGTAGGGACTTGCCTGCTTGCTGCAATTGGAACCCTGAGACAACTATGGGAATTAGCTCAAGCTGAGTGCAAGCTAAGTCACTTCAGTCGTTTCTGCCTCTTTGCGACCCCATAGACTATAGCTCACCAGGCTCCTCTGTCCGTGGAATTCTCTAGGCAAGAATACTAGAATAGGTTGTCATTCCCTCCTCCAGGGGATCTTGCCAACCCAGGAATCAAACCCGTGTCTCTTATGTGTCCTGCACTGGCAGGCAGGTTCTCCACTGCTCGAGCCACCTGAGGAGCCCCTAGCCCAAGCTAGTCTGCTGGATAATGGGAGGCTACGAGGAGAAGAACCAAGATGGCTGGCCCGAGAGGTGGTCAATGGCCAGACATGTGAGTACAGGAAAGTTATCCTAGGTCATTCAATGCCAACACATTTTCAAACAAGCCACAGAAGCTGGAGAACACCTAGCAAAGATCAACCAGCCTGGCCGAGAGCAACGAACTCTCAACTCAGGCACAGAATCACAGAGTAAATGCAATGGTTGTGTTGTGGGGTGATTTGTTACAAAGCAAAACTTTAATGATTACAAACACGAAAAAGAAAATCTTGAACCGGAGCACATTTTCCCAAGTTTGGTAGCCAAGCACAGGCCATTGGGAACCACATGATTTTTCACTGTAGATCTCCACAGTGTCCACAGTTCAAAACAGAATACTCATGTGAATATGCTGTGATCTTTTGCATGGCCTCTCTGGTTCTGTGTTATGATATAATCACAGTGTACACATAAGAATAAAATCTCACTTATAAGATATTTTTAAAGATAATAGACACCCAGACTATATGGACGTTTTAGTAGAAATGGCACATTTGTTCTGTTAAATGACACATTATTTTAAATAAAATATATTTATTCTTAGTTATTGTACTGAGTACAGAAATTGTACTAAGAACAATGTCAGAAGTTTGAGGCATTATCTACTATTTCAGTGACCAGCTCTCACAAACTCCACATACTAATGTTGAGTAGATTCTCTGAAAAAATAATCTGTATACCATTTCTCTAACTTTTTACCATTTTCTGGGTGTTTCATCTTGATATTAATCAACTGATTAATGATGATCAATTTCCCTTGAAAATGGATTATTTTTCTGTAAGGGTCAAACTGCAGAACTTGGCAGTTATTTTAACATTGATTTTACTTTACGTCTCTTAAACTCTGAAATGAATTCTCATAATGTTTTAGTTATAAATATTACATTGGAAAAAACTGGAAAAGAGCTTGAAATATTCATCACCACAAATTATTTCCTCTTATAATTTTGAAAGTATTGTGAAAATAAATGTTTTAGTTAACAGTTTATGGTCATCGTTTACACTTTGACACTTAACGTACTACATGATCAATAAATTCATCTGGAGTTCCTAAAAAGAGCTTTGACATCAATATTCTACTACAAAGATATATTTNGGCACTCCAGGATTGCAGGCTCTCCAGCTGCCACTACAACATCTGTGGGATTTTGCCGGAAGTCATCTCGTAACACTGAAGAAAAATAATTGCAGTAAAAGAAAACTCAGAGACAGTAACTTTAGGTTTCTCTTGCAAAAGGTAACTTCAAGTCTTAAACATGCCCGTCTTAAAATATGTCAGCGCCAACCTGAGTGCACATCAACAGAGAAGTTACTAGTTATATGATTATGAATCTGTTATATAAAATCTGAGTTGAAAATGAGATAAGCTGGAGGGGAAAATAAGATGAGAAACACTCATGATGCAATTTTGAGATTTAATACAAACTCAAGGCACAAAACTGTTTAGGTAATATGATCCCATTTTTCTATTCAAAAAGCATATATGTATACATACATATATATAAATACATTAAAATTAATTGTTATGCTTGTTGAACTTAAAGCCCTGAAACACGTCATATGCACATGGTCTGGGAGCATGTATGCACGTCAGTCAGGGAGGGGAAGTGGAGTGTGAACTCTCTGAGAAACGCTTTCTGGTGACATGAATATGGACAAGATCCACACTGTTTTCATCACACTTCCGAAGATAGATTCATTGTTCACCCTTGTAACGCACTAGCACCCACATACACAGGGCTACATTTTCATTCTGTCTGCATCTCCACCTGCCGGGCGACATCTGGGCAGCGTGACATTCGGAGCAGAGATATCCCTTATAGCAGCGTTGCCAGTCTGAATTTCCCCTCCTTTCATTAGGAGAACAGCAGGTTGGACCTCCATTGTAACCTCCGAAAATCTGGCATGCCTGGCTCTCCAAATGTCACCTATCTATCTCTGTACTTTTCTTCCCCTGGCAAGATGAAAAGCCTGGAGAAATGACTCCCTCCTATCAGATTGCAGAATGCTGATTTATTTAGCAAATAAGGACTATATCTATTTTAGGGTAAACATTCAAAAAAGTAGTTGAGAAAACAGGTGAAGGAGATGAAGGGGTACAACCTACCAGTTATAAAATAAATCAGTTACAAGAAAGTAACAGACAGCAGAGGGAACATAGCCCATGTTTTATAACAACTTTGCATCATGTGTAATCTATAAAAATATTGAATCACTACGTTGTATGCTTGAAACTAATGTAATATTGTAAGTCAATAATATTTCAATGAAATTTAGTTGAAAGCAGCTAATATACCACATAACATAACAGCCTCTGCTTTTTATAACCGCTTTGACTTTTTCTATTCTTTGATATTCTAACACTGACAAGTTTTTTTCTCAATATACTTTGGGCTAGAACAAACAATCACACACTCACACAAATACATGTGTGTATATGTATGTGTATGTATATGCATGTACACACACATATATTTTATGTATGTAAATTGGTCAAGCTATTTGAAACTGGTCAAATTATTTGAAATTAAAATTGGGCAGCTTGTGCTAACTTGGTATGTAAATCATCTGCTGAAACATGGATTAGGTCAAACCAACTACCTTTGATGTCCCATAATAAGACCCACTTCAGCACTCTGCTTCTTTGTTGGGCTAAGTCTCCAGGTGAATTGTCATTCTCCAAATAAATAAAAATCCCCTGTCCTGAAAATAGGTCCAGAGAGAAAACTGAGTGACTTTTAGGGCTTTTCTTTTCTTGCTTCTTGCAACAACATGGTTTTCCATCTTAATGAAGTCATGGCCTTTTATGAGATTAGAGAACCTTGTCTCCTATTGAAGGAGCCATAAGAAAAAAGTGAGCACAAATTGCTCACTCTCAGTTTATAAGCTGATTAATTTACTGCTTTAGCTGCTGTGGAAATGTGTTCCATTTGAGCAGAGTGAACTGCATATTTTTTGAGTCCTCTTGTCTAACTGGCAAGAAAGATGTGATTTATATGCATAGGGATTTGCTTCTGAATGACTGAGAGAAGTGTGCATAAATGTGATGTTCCAACAGGGGGGGAAAAAGGGGTTAACACCGTGGTTCTCTATTGCAGGTAAATCCTCAAGGGAGAGGAAGCTGGTGACTCATTTATATTCTAAATAGAGAACAGCTGCCTATTTATGCAATGTTAAGACCTGCAAAAATATGGTAACAGGGTGGTGAGCACCCCTACAATATCCGGTCCTGGCAGCAAATGGTGTTTTGGCAGGCCCTCAATCTGTTCCAAAGTGACACATCTGGCCAGTTGGAGGACCTTCTCCAGAATGGTCTACTCACAAATCATAAGCCAAAAAGCCTCCGCTCAAATGGCACTTAAGACCACTGCAAATCATTCAGAAACACAGTATTACATCAATTTGCAACAAACCAAATTAAGACCAAAAAAAAAAAGTCCTTTGACATGGGGGACAAAAAAGGAGAAAAATATCATAACAAACTAAGGGCTGCTACTCTTAAACAATATAACATGTGTTTATGGCATTCACACAAAGAAAGAAAATGACTCCAATTTGCAAATGAAGCCAAGAAATTGAACATCAACTGTAATTTTAGGCTTTCAGACTATTCACCCAGAGAGTAGGGTGAGATAATAGTATAATTGGTACTGTACCCTCTTCAACTTGTAAAAGGCTCTTTGGGGGTTTGTAGAATAATTCATTTTTGCTCAGTGATACCATTTCTTTCACCCTGTGTCTTTGGGGTTACTAAAATATTTCTTTTCTCTCAAAGAAGACATTTTGGAGAAAAATAACCCTTTCAAGCAGAGTCTAGCACAGCAACAAAGAATCTTAGGAATAAGTCTTTTTTTTTTTTTTGCTTTTGGAAAGTTGTTCTTTTAATTGAGGGATAATTACAATATTGTTATAGCTGATTTCTTCCATATATCAACATGGATTAGTCATAGGTAGACATATGTCCCCTCCCTTTTGAAACTCCCTTCAAACTCCCACCCCATCCTACCCCTCTAGGTTTTTCTCCTTCCCACCTGGAAAAGGTAATTTTTACTCTTCTCAAATTATATAAATGTTCTGACACTTGCTTATATGTGTCTGAGGCTTGTATACCCCTTAGCAAGTATAAAAAAAATAAAATTAAATAGTGTTTACCTATTTTTGGCTAATTCTTAGTTTCTGTCTTGGATTTTGCCCTGTGCTTTATTACAAGTGATAAAAAAAAAAAAAAAGGGTGGTGTTCTTTATAGTAAAGGATTTATATATGTGAGTAAAGGGAACTGAAACAGTTCAATAAATGTAAAAAAGTAAAGCAAGTCCAAATTGAGTCTATATATTTTTTCTCTTTAAGCCCCTATTCTAGAAAAAAAAAAAAAAAACAGCCACATTATCACTGTGGCTTGAGAAGTAAGCCAAAACAAGAACAGGCAGCAACATGTGTATTACCTAGAGCTCCAAACAAAGTCTTTAAATAGGGTGAAGAGAAATAAACATGAACTGAAAAGAATCTGGTTAAAATGACAAAAGCTGGGAGTGGGGTAGTGGTAAGCAGTACTTAAAAGAAAAAAAATAATAATAGGTAGACTTTTGATAAAGTATGTGCTTTGCAGATCTAAGTTCAGAATACAAGGGCTCAAATCTCCATGGGGAAAAACCGAAATGTAGTTGGCTAGAACCCAAATATTCATTTCTGTATATGAGCTGAAAAGCACAAATGAGAGTTCACTGAGCTAGTTATAGTCTGGATTAGACCTGAATTCTTTTTACATTAACATGCACAGTGGAACATCAGTAGATTCAGAATTACTACTGTGTTTGATATGATAGAGTTCATATTCATGACATAAATATCTATAACAAATTATTTCAGTTCTACAGGAAGATACTGAATACTATAATGCACTTTGCACAGTCTTATAAAATGGTTAAGGAATACTGTATTAAACAAAGATGACGTGGTGGCGCCTGTGGAAGACTTTGGAATGACCTATTTATTGTGGTAGGTAAGTTCAGAGTGTGAATCCTGTCTGATTCTAGAAGGAAATGGCAACCCACTCCAGTGTTCTTGCCTGGAGAATCCCAAGGATGGAGGAGCCTGGTGGGCTGCTGTCTATGGGGGTCTCACAGAGTCGGATCGACTGAAGCAACTTAGCAGCAGCAGCAGCAGCAGCAGACCCTACATAAAGTCATTATGCTATAATGATTTGTAACATCACCTGCATCTATTTTTCCTGTCACTGCTGCCCTGGTTCAGGGTGTCTTATCTCTTCCTTAATTACTTCAAGAGTATTCTATTTAAATTTTTCTTCTGATTTCTCTTTTAATCTCTCTACTGTGGCTACTATGAGGTTGCTAAAGTGCACATACGATCACATCCATTGCCTTTTCACAACTTTTACAAGGCTCTTGAGAAAAAATTCTCTTCTTAATGTGACATCAGAGTTGTATATCAGGTCACCAATTATATTTTCAGGCTCATCACATACATTCCAGCAACCCTCCTATACTAGACACACAGAGGACCATCTCATAATCAATGTACATTAGCATATATAATTTTTCTACTTGAAAACCTTCCCTAGGTAACTCTTTGTCCCCATACTTTTCCCTATTTCTTTCTTTAAACACACACTGTCCCTTTGGTGTCAGTTTCAGATTCACTCATCTGAGACTTCCTTTTATAAATACATTGGACTAGGTGGTGGTGGTTGTGGTTTAGTCACTAAGCTGCATTTGACTCTGTGACCCCATGGACTAGCCCACCAGGCTCCTCTGTCCATTGGATTTCCCAGGCAAGAATACTGGAGTGGGTTGCCATTTCCTTTTCCCAGGGATCTTCCCCATCTGGTGATCAAATCTATGTCTCCTGTATTACAGGCGGATTCTTGACCACTGAGCCACAGGGGAAGCCCCCACACTGGACTAGATAACTCTCCAAAGGGCTCCCATCCTGAAGGGCATCAGATGAGTTCATCAAATATACGTGAAAGGCTGACTGAATTGATGAACTCCTCTTCAAAAGGGGTGTGTTACAGTCTTTTTCTTATTGTATAAAATAGACTACTGTGTCTTAATTTGATTTCAAAATGTCATTTCTGAAGAACAATTTTGTTGGAGACAGTGCATTTTTGCAAGCTCGTATCTCTCAAAAATAAAAGCCGGGCAGTTCAAAAAGGTCAGAAATCAGTCATTCAAAGCAACGACGTATTTAAGTACAACCAATAAAATTGCTACAAAAAATGACAGTATATCATAGTAAATATTACAGTGGGCTAGGGAAGAAGTGACAGCCTTTCCTACAAGTGGTATACATTATTTTCCCATCCTCATCAGCAGCAGCCCCAGCACCACCTCTCACCATGGGGGATGAACAGGTGTAATCCCAGCCAGCCTGAAGCTCAGGTCCTCAACTCTACTTCCCAGGGACGTGTACTGTCTCTCCCAGCTGCACTAAATGGCTGCTATCAGCAGCCATGCTGTGACCCCAGGGGGGAGTGCCAGTCTCAGGATAAAACTAAGACTGCACACTAGAAAAAATCTGGGTTCTTGATGCCATAACTGAACAAATCAATCCTGAATGCTGTGTCAAATCAGGACTTTCTATTTCTGGGATACAAAGTAATTCTTCCATTCATTCATGAAGTAGAAGTCACTCAGTCCTTTCTTACTCTTTGTGACCCCATTGTAGCCTGCCAGGCTCCTCTGTCTATGGTGATTCTCCAGGCAAGAATCCTGGAGTGGTTTGCTATTTCCTCCAGGGGATCTTCCCAACCCAGGGATTGAACCCAGGTCTCCTGCATTGCTGGTGGATTCTTTACCGTCTGAGATACCAGGGAAGCTCTTTCATTCATAGGCCAGTTTAAATAAAGTTGCCCGTTTCAACTGAAAGTTCCCCACTGACAAGCTATAATAATGCCACATTTTTCTGAAGTTGCGATGACTCAAAACCTACTACATCTACAGAGGAAACATCATTCACAGCAAACCACATTATTATATTTGGTATAATCAAGCAAGATAAGGTCAGAGTGGACAGGCCAGTCACCCACTACATAGACACAATCTGATATTTAGGGAACAATCACAAGTGGTTTCTTCTGCACAGAAGGGGAATGGGAAAGAAAGAACTCAGTGGGGCGACATCCTGCTACCGCTGTGCAAGCTGACACCCTGGCACTTCTGCAACACGCTGACAATTCCAAAATGAGAAGCTCTTGCCCCTCCTCATCCCACTATGATTCCCTGTGCAAGCAAATCCACTCAGCAAATGGTCCAGTTAAACCAGCACTAAGATTGGAGCATGATAAATGAACAAGGATACCCTGTGACTCGCTCATTTTCAAGCCATAACATTTTGTGAAGCCTAGAAATCTGCAGGGAATAAAACACAAACATTCAACTCACCCAGGAGGAATGGCCAGCTCCAAATGTCTTAGCCAAGTCTCTATTCTTGAATCCTTTTTTTAGCCCTGTTCTGTTCTTACCCGCAACATAATTTGAAGTCTCCCTAACAGTGCCAAGTCTTCCTTAATGTTTTCCATTAATGTTTAAAACTTGCTGAAGGATTCTTAGAAATTGCATGGAAACATTGTGCTCTCTGTAATTTCTATCTGTAACCTCTGTAATGCATATGTTCTCCTTGGGGACCAAGTGTTGAGATCATTCATAAACTCTTGGATCACACGTGGCACTGCAAACTGGTGACATCTGACCATAGCAGACTCGAGGCCTGTCTCTGGTAATCATTTCCTTTGGTTTGAGTTAAGGAGCCAGCAGTTGGCTTGCCTTCAACACTTGGAAGTCCTATTTTTGGCAAAGCTTAGCATCTGATATTTGACAGGGATTTGCATACCCTATCCATTAGCTTGAGAGGAAGTTGTGGATTGAGGCTAATTAATGTTTGATCAGTTTTTCTTTTTTCTTCCCTTAAAGTGCCATTGTCCACAAAATTGGTTATGTGGGGTTGATATCTCTAGAATCACAGAAAATTTAAAGATAGGAGGGCAGCTTAGAGGCTGTGCCCATATATAGTATGTCAGGAGGAAGACCTCGGGTAGGATGGAGGGTACTGGCCTAAATGTGTTCAAGGTAGCCTTCCTTCACCATAAAACAAAAACTCTCCACATCCCCCAAATGTTCTATTCTGCTACCCAACTTGCTTCCAGGACCTGCCCTTTTTCGAATTTCAGTCTTGGTCACAGAGATGGCTATAACTCTGGATAATGGAAGAAATAATAGGTTGAGTTTAATATTCACAACTGACACAGACTAGTCCTAAAAAAAAAAGATAATCAAATGATCTTTTTCAAGGTGGTAACAAAGGGAAACACCAGATTATTTCAAGCTAAAATACTGTTTCCGACTTTCTTGAATCTGGGTTGGGGCATAAATAAATAAATAATCACAACATCTTTATAGGATTTACATTTACAGGATGATTACAAATAACCATCTGTCTGCCTCTAGCTTTTCAATCTGGTTCATGTCCCATTAGCCTTAAGTCTTCAGTTAAATCAGTTAGGCTGTTAGGTATTAGGTTTGTTACAGGTCTTGTAGACTGTTTTTTCCCCCACTATTTCCCATTTCTCTTCCTACCCCTCTTTCTCTTTCACCTCATTTAGCTCTCACTGTTAGATCAAAGAACACGAAAAATTAAAATGGACAAATCTCATTTATATATAGATATATATTTGTGTAAAAAATTTTAATTCAATATATTTATATATTTATGTATAATTTTAAATTTAAAATATGTANTTTTTAATTCAATATATTTATATATTTATGTATAATTTTAAATTTAAAATATGTATAAGTATATACTTGAATTCAAACTTCCATATTCATTACTGCCTTAATGCTACATCTGCCAATTTGAATAAAGGAATAAAGAGCGCTATTCAGTAAATATTAATGTGCTGCTTTTCTGGATCCCAGTAGATCACCACTCTCCTCCCACCTTGTTAGTCCTTATCTGAAGGTATTAGCTTTTACAACATTCTAACACTGTGCAGTTCAGCAGCTTTTTCCTGTCATTTCACCCTTTCCTAGTATCAACGGGTTAGTGCTCTGATATTTCTCTTCCATGGTGTATTCTGATGTGCCTGATCAACATGAATTACAATGCCAAGTAACTGCCAGATGTCATGAGTTATAAACTCAATAGTCTAAGGATTATTACACATTAGGGCACCCACAGTGCAAGGGTGTCCTGGAATTTATGTGTTATTTATTACCTATTGGCAGGGTCTCCAAGTAATCTCACCCCTGCTGATGAAATGAGGGTTGGAAGGAGAGGAAGGTCAAGGTCAACCTTCCTTGTCAAGAATGCCAGTTACTTTGAAACTGTTGTTGTTCTATCTTTATTGTCCTCTACCTGAAACTCAACAAATTTTTGAGTAAGTGTGCTATATATTATAATGCATCTATGGACTTTCAGCATAATTCTGCTGATTTCACGATTTCCATCACTTCATCTATTTTAACAATACATTTCATAACACAATCATTAGAGGTCTGATTTAGAGTGCAATCATGAATCTCACTATAATTCATGAACTTAAAAATGACCACTGGAAGAATATGCTGTTTATTACCCAGTTTTACACTTGAACATAGACCAAAGCCTCACAGCATGAAACTTACTGAATTCTAATGCAACAATGAAAGTTTTTTTTTTTTCTAAACTTGTGGGTGAGGACTCTAGTGTGCACAGCTGTTGAACTATAATTCTGTATACCTGAGATTTTCATAATAATAATAAAAAAAGTTCCACATGCCTGCGGACTGTTCAGTCTTTCTCATCCAATATTAAGATTTGCATACATCTACAGTGCAAAATATGGCATTACTATGAGCTGTCAGGAATTTTGCTGAAATGAATATAATTTGACATCCTATATTCTTCAGAAAATGTTCTATTTGATTACTACATGACAAGAAGCTTGAAATGTTTCCTAATCCAGAATATAGCATATTTATTTTTAAATTGGCTGATTAAAAAAAGCTCTATCATCTCTCTATTCTATTCCAAAGATGCAGTCTTTTCTTTTGCCACCAAATGAATTCTGAATGTTGTGGTTAACATTCAGCAATCTCATTACCCAATCTACCATAAATCTTCAAAAGCGTCACCATGTTTTGACAGCTAAGCAGGAGAAGAGGAAGCAAGAAGCATATTCAAGCACTTTTTATGAATGCAAATGTGCTAAAGACAACATTTAAATTATTTCAGAAAAGTCATATTACATTATGGACAACAACCAGAAAACAATGTGCTTGAACCTATGAGTAGCACAATTTCTTTTGTTTCTGATACTGAGTCCACAGATCCACACCTCATTCATTCACTCTTGCCATATACTCTATGGAAACAAACTGATGCCAAAGAACAAACAGTGGATATATTTTTAAGGTGTAAGTGACACTGAGTGCTCATGAACAAAATTTATGTTTTCCCTAAAGTGTTTTTTAAGTATTTTTAAATTCATGTATACTCTAATCAAATTGTCATATCTTATATGAAACTAGAAATATGTCACATTAGTCATGGAGGTTTAGAAGAATCCTCCTCTTCCTCTGATGTGTTGTTCAGTCGCTAAGTTCTGTCTGACTCTGTGATTCCATGGACTGTAGCATGCCAGGCTCCTCTGTCTTCCACAATCTCCCAGAGTTTGGTCAAATTCACGTCAGTTGAGTTGGTGATGGTATCTAATCATCTCATCCTCTGTTGCCCTCTTCTCTTCCTAAAGGGTCTCAGTCTTTCCCAGCATCAGTGTCTTTTTCAATGAGTTGGTTCTTCCCATCAGGTGGCCAAATTATTAGAGCTTCAGCTTCAGCATCAGTCCTTCCAATGAATATTCAGGGCTGATTTCCTTTAGGATCGACTAGTTTGATCTCCTTGCTGTCCAAGGGACTCTTACGAGTCTTTTCCAGCATCGTAATTTGAAAGCATCAATTCTTTGGTACCCAGCCTTCTTTAGGCTTCAACTCTTACACCAAACATGATTGCTAGAAAAACATCGCTTTGATGATACGGACCTTTGTCGGCAAAGTGATGTCTCTGCTTTGTAATATGCTGTCTAGGTTTGTCATTGCTTTCCTTCCAAGGAGCAAGTGTCTTTTAATTTCATGGCTGCAGTCACTGTCCGCAGTGATTTTGGAGCCCAAGAAAAGAAAATCTGTCTTCCTGTGATACCCTAGAGTCAGTCTCGGTCAGCCACAGAGTATATGTTCAGTAATAAGGAAATAAAGAGTCTTCTGCTATATTTTTATTCTCTGGGTTCCATGGTTATTCCTAGGACTAGGACTCTCAAAATTGTCAGGGATAAAAAATAAACAGACAGAGTCACTTTCTTCCTGCGTGGTAATGTGTCAGCTCTCTGTATGGAGATAACCCCCTCGGTGCATGTGATTGCTCTGGCTTCTCTGCCTGGGAAGGGACCAAAACTTGACAAGTAAAATTTACCAGACCGTCTGCCAAACCTCATTATTTAGTTTGAATCAAAGCTATTTATGATGCCAGATTATTAAAATTCACAAATTGTTATAATTCACAAATTATTATAATTCCTAATTTTGGCCATTTTCATGAATCACATTATTAGTCACTTCACCCCCCACTCTTTCCTCTAACTTTCTACAAATGGTAAAATTAGAAATTATTTTCTCAATACTCTCCATGAACAATCAAATTATAACTTCTCTGAATGTAAGGCAAAATACAAGTCTAAAATATGGGCCAAAAAAAGAAAATCTGTGGTTAACAAACGAATTGATTTTCAAAATGAATGAGTGGATCCTAAATAATCAGATGTTATCTATATTTATCCAGTGATGTCAAAAGAGCATGGCTAATACTGCCCTTGAAAAGTTTTTTTTTTTCTCTTTCCACATTTGCTTAAAAGTAAGCCCTTTGCTTCTGTAAATTTCTAGGAGACGTGGTTTCTGTTCATCACTGGGGATTTTTGTCAGTGGGTAAAAGAGCTGAGTGTGGAATTTGCCCTATAAGATATGTCATTCCCTACTAATATCACACAAGTAGTTGAGGAAAAATTTATTCATTTCTTCTGAAATCATAAATATTTAACCTAACCTCTGACTGGGATAACCACATTATTTTATCCTCCATACTAAGCATTTGGGAAACAAATGGAAGCATTCTTTGTAATTGTGCCAGGGTAGTTCCTGAAATCCAGGCAGAATGTTAACTTACCCTCTTTTCTTCCCGTGTGGTTTATCCTCTAAAAATCTCTGCTGCCTCATCTTTGTCCCCTCAATCACAATTCTCAGCCACACTGGCCATTCCTCAGGTCTTGGAACACAGCAAGCTCTTATCCATTCTAGGGCCTTCACACTGTTTTATATTTCTAAATGCACTCCAGTTCTTCTCCACCATTTGCTCAGTTTCTTTCATGGGACAGGGAACTTCGAATTAATAAGTGTTTTGGAACTATTCCTTTTTGACAGAGAAGCAATACGGCATTATAGTTTAAATAATGGGCTTAGTCAGAGGCCTGGGTTTGAGGCCTAGCTCTGATATTTTATTAACTGGATGGTCTTATTCAGGTCTCTCAGCCATGCCTCACCTTTCTGCCTCCATAAAATGGGGATATTAAATGTTTATGTTTTTGGATAGTTATAAAGAATAAACAGATGGATCTCTGTAAAGTACACTATTAAATAAAGCAAACATTTCAGAAATGAGAATTATTATTGTTAGGAATACTAGTAAAAAAGAAGGATCTTGCAATCTTATTTTTGTATCTGATTCTAAATGAGCTTAATGATTTTTTAATTCCTCTGAGTGTCAAATGGTTAATAATCTTTAAGAACTCTAGCTTGTGTATAAAAAAAATCCTCTTTTAAGGTCTTGAGGGTCAGAGGGTCAAATACTATGCAGTTGCTACTGGATGGTGGTAATTACTGTGAGTACTGTCAGAGTCGGGATTCATATATAACAGTATAATCCTAAAGTCTAAAGTGTTTAGGTATTACTGTAAATGTGCTCAGTCGCTCAGTCATGCCTGACTTTGAGACCCCATGGACTGTGGCCCACCAGGCTCCTCTGTCCAAGGGATTTCCCAGGCAAGATTACTGGAGTGGGCTGCCATTTCCTCCTCTAGGGTATCTTCCTGACTCAGGGATGGAACCCACATCTCTGTCTCTTGTGTCTCCTGAATGGCAGGCGGATTCTTTATCACTGTGCCACTTGGAAAGCCCTGAGGTATTATTATTTATGCTGTAAAATATTAACTGGGCAATAAAATGTCACTGGTCCCTCCAAATCAAAAAGTTTAATTTACTCAATAAGGTTTATCCAGTTTATTTCTAAAAGGTGATTTTAAATGATGTTTAATTTTGCTTTGTTTAATTGATAACAAATAAATTAGGTATTTTCATTTTTCCATCAGTTCTAGTTGTAATCACCACTTTGAGATAATAGAAGAGTTTCTTAACTCATTTGTTTCTTTTTAATTTAATAAGTGGGAACCAACTATTTTAATGGTGACAGATGCTATGTGTCTCTTACACTTAGAAGTACAAGATATTTCTAGCAGAGATCTTGTCCTCAAAGTGCTAAAGAGATTTAAGGAAAGTTATCAAATATAACTCAAAAACCACAATCGGAAAGAAAAAAAAAGCATTCGGCATCAAAGAACAACATTGAAAATGTATTAAAATACAAAGGAGGGAAAGTGTTTTCAACAAGGAAGGCATTTTCACAGGGCCAGCTTCAGAGTGAGTTTGGAATATGCACTGTATGCTTTAATTAATTACAAAAAAGAAAGAAACATGCTGGAATGTGCTTGCATGTACAAAAAACAATCTCTGGAAGGACATGCAAGAAACGAATAATAACAAAGCCTTTTCAAAGAAAACCAAAAGTGGGAAGGGAGTGATGAGACAGGAAGACTTCACTATACACACAAATGTATCAATTAGTTACTAATATATATATATATATATTTTACAGTGTATAAAGAAAAAATAATTTTGACTCCAAGTGTTTTCAGAGAATACCATCTGCTCCAACTGGATTCAACACAAAGAGTTGTATGAGGGTATGGAAACCTGGTTTCTGACTAGAGTCACTCAGTGACCCAAAGTGCAAGTTTCCAGGAGGATGGTGCTTTGAAATACATATGTCAGCACAGTATCTGTAGAATGGTAATAAGACTCACATGAGAGAGCAAAATATATAGCTTGGCTAATTAGTTCCTTTTTGAAGACAGAATGAAATTTCAGAAAAAAAAAATAACATTGAGAAGGTCTCTTCAGTTAAGATGAATTGAAGGCCCACTCTGAGGTACGTGACAAGGGATATAAAGGTGAGATGACAAACTTTTGATTTAGACTAAGGCATGTTAAGTGCCTCATCAGAGGACTGGGTAAAAAATAAGGCAGCTATAGGGAAGGAGCAAGCAGTGGTGACTGTGCTCCAGATGAGACAGGCTCAGAGCCATCACATATACCCGCTGTCAATCATTTTCCAATAAAACCAAAATATCACTCATTTTGAAAAAGTTCCTAAATTTCTTCCAAATTATAAGTTGTGATTCCATAATCCCACTGTAAATACATGAATCAAGAAAACTATAAATGATTCCTCCTTCAAAAATAAAAATATCTCCATTTGAAGGTTCTTTATGGAGTTTAATTTAGAGATGTGTGAAAACTTTTTAATAAAAATTTTGGTTTCTATCTTTGATATGTTTATGCCTTTTATACTCATGATTTGNTAAAACTGGACAAAATGATACATGTTTATAGAGCTTAAGTATAATGATCTGCTAATATAATTTTACTTATAAAATGGTGGTTTATCATAAAATGAATTACAGTCCATCATAAACAATATAATTAACTCTTAAGGAAACTTTCTCTATGCCAATAAATTCAGTTTTCTCTAATTCTTAGGTTTATGATGATTTAAGCTCATTAAAATGTTAGTTAAAACTCATTAAATGCAACTGAGAGGTAACAGCTCCATTACTGTAATATGATATAAAGAAAAGAGAATGCCTTATTATCATTCAACTGTTTTCAAAACTGAATCTATTTGCATAATAAAAGGTTCACTGTATATTTTCAATAGTCTTCAAAAATTAAGCAATAAGTTAAAAATGTATTTTCTAAAATTAACTTTCTTCCTGCAGAGTCCTGGTTATTGGTTTTTTTTTTTCCCCATTAGGAAAAGTGGTCATATTAGAAATGGTGGTTATTAGAGACAGAAAATCATTTGAGGTGATACTAAAATACACTAGCACAGTCTTTATTTCTTTCAGAGTATTTTTAATGTTTAGGTAGAAAGGAATTTCTGGGCTTCCCAGGTAGTGCCAGTGGTAAAGAACCCACCTAACAATGAAGGAGATATGAGACATGGGTTCCATCCCTGGGTTGGGAAGACCCCCTGGAGGAGGAAAGGGCAACCCAGTCCTGTATCCTTGCTTAGAGAATCCCATGGACAGAGAAGCCTGGTGGGTTACAGTCCATAGGGTTGCAAATAGTCAGACTTGACTGAAGTGACATAGCATGCATGCACAGAATAGGATTTCCCTATAACAATAGACATTTTAATCAAATATTACATTTAACTGCCTTCACTAGATATTATTTCAGTGCCTTGAATGACCAAAAAGAGTCAGATGGAAACTAGATTGGAAATTAACCATATATCCAATATAGATATAATTATTTAATGATTCTCTCTAGCAGTAGCTTAGACACAGTAATTGCCTGATAATATTGCTGAAGGTTAAGAAGTAGAAAATTCCTATGGTGATTTTTTTTGTATTCTCCCCCAAACCCTACATAATGAAACCAATACCATTAAAGCACTGCAAAAACATTCCTAAGTGTGCATTTCTTGTGTTCCGAGATAGTTTCCTAACTTTCCTCACACTAGCCATTACTCTTTCCTATACGTGGCCAGAAACTTCTTTTTCTTAAAACATGGTCAATATCACTCAAAAATGGAATTCCCCTAGACACAAATTCTTCATGGTTAACCTCTTTCAGTCTTGGCTCCATGCTGAGGACTCTAAAATGAATGCCTCCAAATGAATGAGCACCCTTGAACTTCAAACTTACATTCACTTGCCTGTTTTACATCACCCCTTGCATGTCTAATAGCATCTGGAATTTAACATGACCAAAATTGAATTCTTATTCTTTGTCACACAAATCTTCATTCCCTAATATTCTTCATCTTTGCCTGTGGTACAACAGTGTATAAATTACTCAAGAAATTATTGTTTTTCCTGCATTTCTGTTACCTGTCACCCATGAACATCCCTCCGCATACACACACATCATTTTGTTCATCAGTAAGACCCAATGACCATGAGACTTATCCGGAATCTATTTTTTTATTTACTTCTAATCCTGTCACCTGGTCTCAGTCACTGTCATCCCTCATGGAATACTGGAGCTGACTCTTAACAACCAGAGAGCTTATTCTTAGATAAGGACACAGGGCCCTCAGAGGAAGAGAAAGGAACAAAGGTTTTTGGCTTTTTTTTTTTCTCTCTACACTGCTTTGTCTTAGTCACATGAGCCATGAGTTGTTATGACAACAATCTATTCTGCCTAAGACTAATTTTCTTTAAGTCCAGAGCTCATGATAACACAACAAAACAGCTCATTTTGCTCAAGGGTACGTTATTCCTTCAGCTCTGTTCAGTTCAGTTCAGTCACTCAGTCCTGTCCAACTCTTTGTGATCCCATGCACTGCAGCATGCCAGGCTTCCCTGTCCATCACCAATCACCAACTCCCAGAGCTTACTCAAACCCATGTCCATCACATCGGTGATGCCATCCAACCATCTCATCCTCTGTCATCCCCTTCTCCTCCCTCCTTCTATCTTTCCCAGCATCAGGGTCTTTTCCAATGAGTCAGTTCTTCGCATCAGGTGTCAAAGTACTGGAGTTTCAGCTTCAGCATCAGCCCTGCCAATGAATATTTAGGACTGATTTCCTTTAGGATGGTGGTATGGTTAGATCTCCTTGCAGTCCAATGGACTCTCAAATATCTTCTCCAACACCACAGTTCAAAAGCATCAATTCTTCAACACTCATCTTTCTTTATAGTCCAACTCTCACATCCGTAAATGATTACTGGAAAAACCATAGCTTTGACTAGACAGACCTTTGTTGGTAAAGTAATGTCTTTGCTTTTTAATATGCTGTCTAGGTTGGTCATAGCTTTACTTCCAAAGATCAAGCCTCTTTTAATTTCCTGGCTGCAGTCACTATCTGCAGTGATTTTGGAGCCCTCCCCCATTCCTCCCCCCGC
>SJYQ01000560.1:368084-385746 GCA_006410935.1 Redunca redunca
GCCACCAAATAAAGTTTCTCACTGTTTCCATTGTTTCCCATCTATTTGTTCTGGTCAGTTTTCATTCCAATCCCAAAGAAAGGCAATGCCAAAGAGTGCTCAAACTACCACACAATTGTAATCTCACACACTAGTAAAGTAATGCTCAAAATTCTCCAAGCTAGGCTTCAGCAATACGTGAATTGTGGACTTCCAGATGTTCAAGCTGGTTTTAGAAAAGGCAGAGGAACCAGAGATCAAATTGCCAACATCCGCTGGATCATGGAAAAAGCAACAGAGTTCCAGAAAAACATCTATTTCTACTTTATTGATTATGCCAAAGCCTGTGACTGTGTGTATCACAATGAACTGTGGAAAATTCTGAAAGAGATGGGAATACCAGACCACCTGACCTGCCTCTTGAGAAACCTATATGCAGGTCAGGAAGCAACAGTTAGAACTGGACATGGAACAACAGACTGGTTCCAAATAGGAAAAGGAGTACATCAAGGCTGTATACTGTCACCCTGCTTATTTAACTTCTATGCAGAGTACATCATGAGAAACGTTGGGCTGGAAGAAACACAAGCTGGAATCAAGATTGCCGGGAGAAATATCAATAACCTCAGGTGCAGATGACACCACCCTTATGGCAGAAAGTGAAGAGGAGATAAAGAGCCTCTTGATGAAAGTGAAAGAGGAGATTGAAAAGGTTGGCTTAAAGCTCAACATTCAGAAAACAAAGATCCTGACATCTGGTCCCATCACTTCATGGGAAATAGATGGGAAACAGTGGAAATGTTAGGGGAAGCACACTGATTGAAACCGCCCACCCTGGCCAGGCACCATAGTAACCATTTGCATGAGTTGTTTTATGACAGGAGATCCTGATAAGGAATGCGGAACTAATAAGCCACCACCAATCAGAATAATTCGGGAAAGGTCTAAAGGAGACACCGTGTGTCCGTCCACTTCCCGGAATCCCTCTCACTAGTATCCATCTTGGCTGAGCGATGCGTGCACCACCAGGAAAGACTCTGAATTAGAATGATTGGCCAAAGACCACCAGGAAACTAATCCCATCACCATAAAACCTGAGACTGTGAGCCACACAGCAGAGCAGTTCTCCTGGGTTTCCTTACCCTACTGCTCTCCACCCGGGTGCCCTTTCCCAATAAAATCTCTTGCTTTGTCAGCACATGTGTCTCCTCGGACAATTCATTTCCGAGTGTTACACAAGAGCCCAGTTTCGGGCCCTGGAAGGGGTCCCTCTTCCTGCAATAGAAACAGTGTCAGACTTTATTTTTTGGTGCTCCAAAATCACTGCAGATGGTAATTGCAGCCATGAAATAAAAAGACGCTTACTCCTTTGAAGGAAAGTTATGACCAATCTAGACAGCATATTAAAAAGCAGAGACATTACTTTGCCAACAAAGGTTTGGCTAGTCAAGACTATGGTTTTTCCTGTGGTCATGTATGGATGTGAGAGTTGGACTGTGAAGAAAGCTGAGTGTATAAGAATTGATGCTTTCGAACTGTGGTGTTGGAGACGACTCTTGAGAGTCCCTTGGACTACAAGGAGATCCAACCAGTCCATCCTAAAGGAGATCAGTCCTGGGTGTTCATTGGAAGCACTGATGCTAAAGCTGAAACTCCAATACTCTGGCCACCTCATACGAAGAGCTGAGTCATTGGAAAAGACTCCGATGCTGGGAGGGATTGGGGAACAGGAGAAGAAGGGGAGGATGAGATGGATAGATGGCAGCACCAACTCGATGACCTGAGTTTGAGTGAACTTTGGGAGTTGGTGATGGACACGGAGGCCTGGCCTGCTGCAATTCATGGGGTCACAAACAGACAGGACTGAGCTACTGAACTGAACTGAAAGATTATATTACAATAATGTATCTTGCTTGAGGACATGTTTCTCCTTCTTTACAAGAATCTTCTGACTAATCTTGTTACCTTAAGATATATGTTGTGGGAGTGGGTCTGGTAAGACCTTTCTACTGTTATTAAGCAATCAGAAAGCAATATAAAGCCTTGATAAGACTAGCAGGAAGGGCATGCTCCGCTCCCTTCCAGTGTCTATGTCAGAAGCTTTCTCTAGCCCTTTCCACTTTAATAAAACTTTTGCCACATGAAGCTCTGAGTAACGAAGCCGTGTATTTGATTTCCTTCGGAGATCATGAATCCGACACTGTTCACCATAAGATATCACAATCTTATTTTTACTCATCTGACAGTCAGTTTTTCACAGTTGACAGAGTAACCTCATTAAAATTATAAAGCAAATCTTGCCATCCTTCTGCTTAAATGTCTCCAAAAGACGGACCACATCTAGAAAACAACCAAAACCTTACTCTGGCCTACAAGGCATCTCGACCTCTTGCTCTCTCTCCCCCAGCCACAATGGCACTTTTCTTCTAGACAGGCAAAGACTTCTTTAGGTTCTTTAATATTATTCACTGTGAAATATTCTTCTCCAAAGCCTTCCTTTTACCTCTCCTCTTCTTGTCCAACAAATCTCAGTTTATGTATCAAATCACTGAGTTCCTCTTTTATGACTATCCCATCTAAAGAAGCAAAAAGATCACACATATCAAACCCTTCTGGTATTTTTCCCCTGCATATCACATTTCACTATGTGAAGTCACTCTTATCTGCTTACTTATTCATTATCTATTTGCCTTCAGTAGAACATAAGCCATCTCCATGGAAACAAGGAGGAGGACCTCTTTCATTGTTTATTGTTATATCTCCAAGTGTCTAGAATGGTATTCTTGGCACACAGTAAGTTCAAAGTAAATATTTACTGAATGAATAGAAGAATGAGGAATTTCAATTCATCATTAAGATAAGACTAAACTGGATACAGCTGATTAAAAGATACATATGCATCTTTAGCAGAAAGTTTCTAAACTGACTGAGTTACTCAATAAATGTATGGGAAGTTGTGTGTCTTTGTTTTAGTAAAAAATAATCTATCTATATCTGTATCTACCTATCTATCTATCTATCTATATATATATAGAGAGAGAGAGAGAGGGAGAGAGAGTATGCTTTGAGGGGCATTATTGTAGAATGATCTCCCAGTAGTGGAATATCAGTAGTTTTTCATTTTCAAAGTTAAAAACTAATTCACAAATTTCACATTATTGAAATGGTCAGAAAAAATGTCAGAAATTTATATCACTGCTTACCACATTCATAATCTTTTCAAGATCATGTTCTGCATGTTATTTAAAATTTTCTCAATTATCTAGTTAGGTGGGATAAATCAATGTCAAATAATGGTCAAGATTTCTTGCCTATAAGGTCAGTGGAAACCTCATAATGACCCTGTGGCATAGGTAGTTTTATGGATGAAAAGACAAAGGTTCCAAGATGCCAACTTCATCCAGTTAATAAGAAAAGGGATGAGAATTTGAAAGATAATTTTTGTCATTCTAGAGCTTACACTTTAAGATTATTTTGATAGAAACTTAAGTACAACAGACATATTTTATAATTTGTTAACACAATAATTAAAGTATATTAAAAATAATTTACATGGAAACTAAGGTCTTCAATATAATCAGTTATTACATCATGCTGTGAGATGGTGATTTCAAAAATTAGGATAAGTATATTTTTAATTTGACATTCATGATGAAACTTGCTCCTTTGAATGAATCCCAATATGTACTTGATTCTGTACAAATGTTTTTTCATAAAAACTAGAGAACAAAAGTGAGTGATCAGTATTATACTGGCATCTTTCTCTACAATGAAATATTGCAGCTTTTCTAATGGTAGCTCAAGTACTTAGGATTTCAGTCTTTGTTTTTTTGTTTTTTTTTTTTTTAATATGTAAGTAAATTTCTTCTTTCAGCAAAAGTAAACATTTAGTCAGGCTCCTTTTTATTTTTTTTTGTTCAAAAAACATGTAGCCATCTTGGAGACCATTCAGTTCTCAGAGTTACATAATCATTATGAGATGTTTTCTGCAATTATAAGTACAGATAGAACATTGCAGCTTCAGGTATTCAGTACCCTCTACAGGTTAAACCTATGGTTTTGGTGCATGAATATCTTTGGTTTGAGTCCCAGCACTGTTGCTTATTAGTTACAGGAGTTGGGGCAGGTTATTTACCCTCTTTAAGCTTTTGCTTCTTTATCAGTAAAATGGGAATAATGGTACCTATCATAAAGGGTGACAGTGAGGATTAAGGTAAACATTTTTTGGCATTTAGCACATATCTAGCAAAGAGGAAGTATTCATTCATTTTCATGGTTTTATATAATAAAATAGTGATGTTTAAAGTTATATTTTTCCTTAAAAAGTTTTAATCTCCCCACATGATAATTCTCCATGTTAAGAACAGATATACAACAAAAGAGGTAAATTAAATAGAAAAAAAAAAGGAAATTTCTGTTACTTTACTAATTTAGTAATGTAATATTAAAGGTCAACATTCAGAAAACAAAGATCATGGCATCTGGTCCCATCACAACATGGCAAATAGATGGGGAAACAGTGTCAGATTTTATTTTTGGGGGCTCCCAAATCACTGCAGATGGTGACTGCAGCCATGAAATTAAAAGACGCTTACTCCTTGGAAGGAAAGTTATGACCAACCTAGATAGCATATTGAAAAGCAGAGACATTACTTTACCAACAAAGTTCCGTCTCGTCAAGGCTATGGTTTTTCCAGTAGTCATGTATGGATGTGAGAGTTGGACTGTGAAGAAAGCTGAGCGCCAAAGAACTGATGCTTTTGATTTGTGGTGTTGGAGAAGATTCTTGAGAGTCCCTTGGACTGCAAGGAGATCCAACCAGTCCATTCTGAAGGAGATCAACCCTGGGATTTCTTTGGAAGGAATGATGCTAAAGCTGAAACTCCAGTACTTTGGCCACCTCATATGAAGAGTTGACTCATTAGAAAAGACTCTGATGCTGGGAGGGATTGGGGGCAGGAGGAGAAGGGGACGACAGAGGATGAGATGGCTGGATGGCATCACTGATTCAATGGACTTGAGTCTGAGTGAACTCCGGGAGTTGGTGATGGACAGGGAGGCCTGGCGTGCTGCGATTCATGGGGTCGCAAAGAGTTGGACACGAATGAGCGATTGAAGTGAAATGAAGTAATATCAAATAATTTACATAATCAAGATAATGGTTATTGGGTCTAAATAGTTTAGGAGAAAAGGAAAGATATACCCATTTGAATGCAGATTCCAAAGAATAGCAAGAATAGATAAGAAAGACTTCCTCAGTGATCAGTGCAAAGAAATAGAGGAACACAATAGAGTGGGAAAGACTAGGGATTTCTTCAAGAATATAAGAGATACCAAGGGAAAAATTCATGCAAAGATGGGCACAATAAAGGATAGAAACGGTATGGACCTAACAGAAGCAGAAAATATTAAGAAGAGGTGGCAAGAATACACAGAAGAACTATAGAAAAAAGATCTTCATGACCCAGTTAATCATGATGGTGTGATCATTCACCTAGAGCCAGACATCCTGGAATGAGAAGTCAAGTGGGCCTTAGAAAGCATCACTACGAACAAAGCTAGTGGAGGTGATGGAATTCCAGTTGAGCTGTTTCAAATCCTGAACGATGATGCTGTGAAAGTGCTGCACTCAATATGCCAGCAAATTTGGAAAACGCAGCAGTGGCCACAGGACTTAAAAAGTCAGTTTTCATTCAAATCTCAAAGAAAGGAAATGCCAAAGAATGCTCAAACAACTGCACAACTGCATTCATCCCACATGCTAGAGAAATAATGCTCAAAATTCTTCAAGCCAGGCTTCAACAGTACATGAACTTCCAGAGATTCAAGCTTGTTTAGAAAAGGCAGAGGAACCAGATTTCAAATTGCAAACATCCGCTGGATATTCAAAAAAGCCAGAGTTCAAGAAAAACATCGACTTCTGCTTTGACTATGTCAAAGCCTTTGACTGTGTGGGTCACAACAAACTGTGGAAAATTCTGAATGAGATGGGAATACCAGACCACCTGACCTGCCTCTTGAGAAACCTGTATGCAGGCCAGGAAGCAACAGTTAGAACTGGACATGGAACAACAGACTGGTTCCAAATAGGAAAAGGAGTATGTCAAGGCTGTATATTGTCACCCTGCTTATTTAACTTCTATGCAGAGCACGTCATGAGAAACGCTGGGCTGGAAGAAACACAAGCTGGAACCAAGATTGCTGGGAGAAATATCAATAATCTCAGATGCAGATGACTCCACCTTTATGGCAGAAAGTGAAGAAGAACTAAAGAGTCTGTTGATGAAAGTGAAAGAGGAGAGTGAAAAAGAGGGCATAAAATTCAAATTCAGAAAACGAAGATCATGGCATCTGGTCCCATCACTTCATGGGAAACAGATGAGGAAACAGTGGAAACACTAACAGACTTTATTTTTGGAGGCTCCAAAACCACTGCAGATGGTGACTGCGGCCATGAAATTGAAAGATGCTTACTCCTTGGAAGAAAAGTTATGACCAACCTAGAGGGCATATTCAAAAGCAGAGATAGTACTTTGCTGACTAAGGTCCGTCTAGTCAGGGCTATGGTTTTTCCTGTGGTCATGTATGGATGTGGGAGTTGGACTGTGAAGAAAGCTGAGTGCCGAAGAATTGATGCGTTTGAACTGTGGTGTTGGAGATGACTCTTGAGAGTCCCTTAGACAGCAAGGAGATCCAACCAGTACATCCTAAAGGAAATCAGTCCTGAATATTTATTGGAAGGACTGATGCTAAAGCTGAAACTCCAATACTTTGGCCAATTAATGCTAAGAACTGACTCATCTGAAAAGACCCTGATGCTGGGAATGATTGAAGGTGGGAGGAGGAGGGGATGACAGAGGATGAGATGGTTGGATGGCATCACCGACTCAATGGACATGAATTTGAGTAAACTCCGGGAGTTGGTGATAGACAGTGAGGCCTGGCCAGCTGCGGTTCATGTGGTCACAAAGAGTTGAACATGACTGAGGGACTGAACTAAATTGAACTGAATTGGTTTAGACATTTACATTCATTACATTAGATTACAGTGGTGGCACTTTAATTTTGCTTTATAAAAATCAATCATTTACTTTTAGGGTTGTTTTTCTTAGTAAAAACACATAAATGGGTGAAAATTTTCAGCAAAAGGAAGTGTCATATGGTAGCAAGCAAGCGCAAAGAATGATAGGACTATAAAGCCAGATGATTTTTATGCCTAATTCTTAGTAATCGTTTAGTTTCCACTTAAAGGTAGACATTTTATGCAAAAAATTAACTCCTTCTTAACACAAATTTTCACTATGCTCAAATTTGTAAGACATCTTCTCTTTTTATTGTTTTAATTGCTGAACAAATATTTTCATCATTTACTAGACTGGGTATCTGATACTCAGTGTTATATAGCTGGTGATGCCTAAAAATTAAAATAAATCATTTGAGAACACAAAAGAAATGTTGAAATAGAAGAAAACGCACAACAGGTTTAGGTCCTCAGGAACCAAAAATCACCTGTTCCTGACAGTTCCATCTTCCACTCTCCAAATGCCTGTTAGTAAAAGAAAAGCAGTCCAGCCCACCCCCTGACATCTTTAATTGACTTCCTAGAGAGTGTTATCAAGAGCTACTCAAGCGGGGCTAATAGTGCCTGCAGATCGCTCACACATGGCAAAGCTGGGTGTGCTGGACTTTAAAAGGGCTGGAGGGAGAGCATAATCTCTATTCCGTGTGGGAACAAGAACCAAGGGTTATCTGAAAAGCAACAAATAATCCTTCAGCACCTCTGAGACAGAAGCAAGATGTGTAATTGGGAGCTGGGACACTGGTCCCTACATCTGACATCCTGAAGATGCTTCATGTCACCATATTTAGATTGTGACCCTGAGTTGTGTTAGAAGATAGGGAACTAACATCAGAAAAAGACCTGGGCCATGCTGAGCCTCCCTTTAGGCAATTAATGCTCAGTCTTTTGAGAGCATATTGTACCAAGAGAGCCATCTTATGTTGAGAAAAAGCAAAAGGGATCTGGCAGAATTCAGACAAGTGCCGTCATTTTCAGTTACGTGTAAAATGTCATCCCTATTGGGAGGAGAGCACATATGGTGCCTAAGATCAACTTCTTGGACTGCTGCCTAGGCACACTAGGATGAAAAGAAGTTTGTTTGTTTGTCTCCTTTTCATTTCGGTTTTGCCACTGAATTTCTCACTTCTGTACACTAGAATTGGACATTTAATTGAAACAGAATGAAAGTCCTGTCCACAAAAAGCAGCATGACGTGTACCTTTTAGCTTTCATTAAAACATCATATTTTCACATGAAACTCAGACTATCAGTTCCAAAACTACCCCTACTTCCTTCCTACCAAGTTAAAATTATTTACTTTGAATCATGGCCAAGCCTTGAGGTTTCTTCAATTGCCAACAAAACATAAGTGATTATCTTTCATTATCTATAGAGAGCTACTCCTTTTCACTCTTAATTTTATATCTTTACTGACCAATTTCATTTGATTTCTGCATCAAACTATGGAAATTTTTACCATCCAAGTAAAAATACTAAATAGCTTTCAATATTTTTTTCACTTTCTAGTTGATACTCTTGTTGCATTCTACTTATTTGTAGCTCTATATGCTGCTCTTGCTGCTGCTAAGTCGCATCAGTCGTGTCCGACTCTGTGTGACCCCATAGACGGCAGCCTACCAGGCTCCCCCGTCCCTGGGATTCTCCAGGCAAGAACACTGGAGTGGGTTGCCATTTCCTTCTCCAATGCATGAAAGTGAAAAGTGAAAGTGAAGTCGCTCAGTCGTGTCTGACTCTTAGCGACCCCATGGGCTTGAGCCTACCAGGGTTCTCCATCCATGGGATTCTCCAGGCAAGAGTACTGGAGTGGGGTGCCATTGCCTTCTCCGATAGTTCCATACAGAATGTGCTATAACAGTATGGTATATTTTTACCATCATTCGGAACAGTGCTCAGAATTCAAGGTCATGTGCACGTGTACTGAGTCGCTTTATTGTGTCTGGCTCTTTGTGACCCAATGTACTCTAGCCCACCAGGCTCCTCTGTCCAGGCAAGAATCCTGGGGTGGGCTGCCATGCTCTCCAACAGGAGACCTTCCCAACCCATGGACTGCATCTGCATCTATTATGTCTCCTGCATTAGCAGGCGTGTTCTTTCTCACTAGCACCACCTGGGAAGGTCACCAAGGTAATATAAAAACACTAATAATATTTACCGAATAAGTATTCTATCATTTTACTATAAGAAGACATCAACAGCCTTGATAATATCTCTTTTATAAGAGAAAAGGAAAATTAGCATTTACTTTGTAAATTCCTTCTACACTTAAGGGCATCTTATTGTTAAAGCTCCTTATTTATTATTTACCTCAAAGGAGTTTACTATGAACTAGAACATTATCTGAAAATCTCTTTGCAAATGAGACCTTGTATATGATATTTGACATTTATTAATAAATGAATAAAACGGGACACTGGCTATTATCAACAAAATTTATGTAGAAGGAAGAAAAGAAAGATTTTTTACTCTTTTTACATTCAGTTTCACCTGCTTTGTCCTAATTAACTATAAGAATAATATAAGAATTTTTTTTACATGTCCTATGTTGTGAATGTTTCTGCTGGATCATTGAAAAAGGAAGAGAATTCCAGAAAAGCATCTATTTCTGCTTGATTGACTATGCCAAAGGCTTTGACCGTGTGGATCACAATAAACTGTGGAAAATTCTGAAAGAGATGGGAATACCATACCACCTGACCTGCCTCTTGAGAAACCTGTATGCAGGTCAGGAAGCAACAGTTAGAACTGGATATGGAACAACAGACTGGTTGCAACAGGAAAAGGAGTACATCAAGGCTGCATGTTGTCATCCTGCTTATTTAACTTCTATGCAGACTACATCATTAGCAATGCTGGGCTGGAAGAAGCACAAACTTGAATCAAGATTGCTAGGAGAAATATCAATAACCTCAGATATGCAGATGACACCAGCCTTATGGCAGAAAGTGAAGAGAACTAAAAAGCCTCTTGATGAAAGTGAAAGAGGAAAGCGAAAAAGTTGGCTTAAAGCTCAACATTCAGAAAACTAAGATCATGGCATCTGGTCCCATCACTTCATGGGAAATAGATGGGGAAACAGTGTCAGACTTTACTTTTGGGGGCTCCAAAATCACTACAGATGGTGACTGCAGCCATGAAATTAAAAGATGCTTACTCCTTGGAAGGAAAATTATGACCAACCTAGATAGCATATTCAAAAGCAGAGACATTACTTTGCCAACAAAGGTTCATTTAGTCGAGGCTATGGTTTTTCCAGCGGTCATGTATGGATGTGAGAGTTGGACTGTGAAGAAAGCTGAGAGCCAAAGAATTGATGCTTTTGAACTGTGGTGTTGGAGAAGATTCTTGAGAGTCCCTTGGACTGCAAGGAGATCCAACCAGTCCATCCTGAAAGAGATCAGTCCTGGGTGTTCTTTGGAAGGACTGATGCTGAAGCTGAAACTCCAATATTTTGGTCGCCTCATGCGAAGAGTTGACTCATTGGAAAAGACTCTGATGCTGGGAGGGATTGGGGGCAGGAGGAGAAGGGCACGACAGAGGATGAGATGGCTGGATGGCATCACCGACTCGATGGACATGAGTTTGAGTAAACTCCAGGAGCTGGTGATGGACAGGGAGGCCTGGCGTGCTATGATTCATGTGGTTGCAAAGCATCGGACAGGACTGAGTGATTGAACTGAACTGATACATTCTTTCACCTAGTTACTATAATCTACAAAAGTAAGTTTTGTAACTGCTCAAACATTTTTTTCAAGTTTTATTTATTGTCTTCTCACTACTGAGTGACATCATTTTCACTTTTCACTTTTATGCATTGGAGAAGGAAATGGCAACCCACTCCAGTGTTCTTGCCTGGAGAATCCCAGGGATGGGGGAGCCTGGTGGGCAGCCATCTATGGGGTTGCACAGAGTCGGACACGACTGAAGTGACTTAGCAGCAGCAGCAGCAGCAAATATATGAAAAAGATTCTGCCATTAATCAAACAATATGCACATTCGACTACTATAATCATAATTCTATTAATTTTAAATGTAGTTAGATTTGTTGTTTTGAGGTCAACATTAAAGTTTCATTTTCCTATTTGTTATATCATGCTAATTTACCTTTCCAAATTATATTCCATCAAACAAAATATCTACTTTGCATCAGGCATCACTTCAGTTCAGTACAGCTGCACAGTTGTGTCCAACTTTTGCGACCCCATGAACTGCAGCACGTCAGGCCTCCCTGTTCATCACCAACTCCTGAAGTCCACCCAAACCCATGTCCATTGAGCTGGTAATGCCATTCAACCATCCCATCCTCTGTCATCCCCTTCTCCTACTGCCCTCAATCTTTCCCAGCATCAGGGTCTTTTCTAATGAGTCAGCTCTTTGCCTCAGGTGGCCAAAGTATTGAAGTTTCAGCTTCAGCTTCAACATCAGTCCTTGCAATGAACATCCAGGACTGATCTCCTTTATGATGGACTGGTTGGATCTCCTTGCAGTCCAAGGGACTCTCAAGAGTCTTCTCCAACACCACAGTTCAAAAGCATCAATTCTTCGGTGCTCAGCTGTATTTATAGGCCAACTGTCACATCCATACATGACCACTGCAAAAACCATAGCCTTGACTAGATGGACCTCTGTTGGCAAAGTAATGTCTCTGCTTTTTAATATGCTGTCTAGGTTGTCTAACTTTCCTTCCAAGGAGTAAACATCTTTTAATTTCATGGCTGCAGTCACCATCTGTAGTGATTTGGGGCCCCAAAAGACAAAGTCAGCCACTGTTTCCACTGTTTCCCCATCTATTTCCCATGAAGTGAAGGGACCGTATGCCTTGATCTTTGTTTTCTGAATGTTGAGCTTTAAGCCAACTTTTTCACTCTCCTGTCGTACTTTTCATCAAGAGGCTCTTTAGTTCCTCTTCACTTTCTGCCATAAGGGTGGTGTCATCTGCATATCTGAGGTTATTGATATTTCTCCTGGCAATCTTGATTCCAGCTTGTTTCATCCAGCCCAGTATTTCTCATGATGTACTCTGCATAGAAGTTAAATAAGCAGGGTGACAATATGCAGCCTTGATGTACTCCTTTTCCTGTTGCAACCAGTCTGTTGTTCCATGTCCAGTTCTAACTGTTGCTTCCTGACCTGCATACAGGTTTCTCAAGAGGCAGGTCAGGTGGTATGGTATTCCCATCTCTTTCAGAATTTTCCACAGTTTATTGTGATCCACACGGTCAAAGGCTTTGGCATAGTCAATCAAGCAGAAATAGATGTTTTTCTGGAACTCTCTTGCTTCTTCAATGATCCAGCAGATGTTGGCAATTTGATCTCTGGTTCCTCTGCCTTTTCTAACACCAGCTTGAACATCAGGGAGTTCACGGTTTATGTACTGCTGAAGCATAGCTTGGAGAATTTTGAGTATTACTTTACTAGTGTATGAGATGAGTGCAACTGTGTGGTAGTTTGAGCAGTCTTTGGCATTGCCTTTCTTTGGGACTGGAATGAAAACTGCCCTTTTCCAGTCCTGTGGCCACTTCTGAGTTTTCCTAATTTGCTGACATTGAGTGCAGCACTTTCACAGCATCATCTTTTAGGCATAGAATAAAAAAAATGTACTCTATATCAACTGTAAACTTACTCAAGCAATTTTTCTTGCCATTTCCCAGTGTTAAGCCACTTTCACACACCTGGGAAATGGTAGGCTAAATTACAGGAACAGCCTGGGTGTAGCAATGACTGCAAAGCTAACTTATCCAAACCACAATCTCCCAGCAAACTGAGTTAACAGCAAGTGAACTTCTATCACAGACGAATGGATATAGATTGATAATATAAATAAGTCATTAGAAAGGGAGAAAGTATAGACAAATAAAATTAACTATAATGAAAAACAATAATAATCCTAGAAAGTTTCAAGGGTACACGATGGCTTCTTGTGAATTTAGAAAAATATCCAAAAGATATTCAAAGAACAACCTTTCAACATACCAACCAATGAAATGTTACCGGTTAGCCACACGACAGATTAATAATAATGTTCTTTAGAGATGATACCAGTACAGAGTTAGAGTGATATCACAGCAGACACTGTTGCTGTGGAGAAGATAAGTATCATATTTCCATCTTTCTACTGCAAGTGTATTAGTATAAGTAACGACTAAATGAAAAGGTTCTTGGTAGGCAGGAAATGTGGGGCTTCCCATTAGCTCGGCAGGGAAAGAATCTGCCTGCAATGCAGGAGATCCTGGTTCCATTCCTGGGTTGGGAAGATTCCCTGGAGAAGGGACAGGCTACCTACCCCAGTACTCTTCAGCCTTCCTGGTGGCTCAGACAATAAAGAATCTGTCTGCAATGTGGAAGACCTGGGTTCGATTGCTGGATTGGGAAGATCCCCTGGAGGAGGGCATGGCAGCCCACTCCAGTATTCTTGCCCGGTGAATCACTGTGGACAGAAGAGCCTGGTGGGCTACTGTCCAGAAGGTCGTGAAGAGTCAGACATGACTGAGTTACTAAGAATAGCACAGCACAGACAGGAACTGGTAGGCAATCAGGAGACTTTTGACTGGGGTTTGGCATAGGGCATGACCATTGTGATGGCAGTAGAAATGTACAGAAATTGATAACTAGAGACTATTGTATTTAACAAGGCAAGACAGCAGGAAAAGTAAAAGTGGTAAAACAAAATTGAATGCTTCTCTTTTGTTTTGAAATAAAGTTACGTTTAGAGGATAAACAACAGAGTAGCTATCAAAAGAAGCATCAACGTCCTGCACAAGTTTGAAACAACCAATATATTAGCAGATGTTTGTGCCATAAGTGGACAAATAGTTCAAGGGGAAGGGTATAAATAAAGGTGCATGGTAAGAAGACTTTGAGGGGGTGCCAGTCTCAGATAAGGCTACACACATGTTCACTTTCAAAAAAACTCTGCTCAATTCAGTTGTGACAATTGATGAGAAGTGAAAATTTGAGAAGAAATATTCTCAGGGGGCAACAGGAAGGGCATGTATTTAAAAACACTTAAAACACATGAGCAGTCTTCCAGTCTCCTAGTGATCCATCCTTCCTTTTCTTTCTAGAAACTTATATCATAAAAAGGTCAAACTGTTACTTGCCTTTTTTCAACTTGCCTTTAATTTGGATAGCTAATTGATGCAAATTAATCAAATAATCATTTAATTACACGCTATGCACTGAAGGAGGACCTGTAAAATAACAGTTAATAAGATGCCATTTCTGTCATTGATAATTCAGGATTAATGGGAACTCTACACATTCACATCACCAGATGGTCAATACTGAAATCAGATTGATTATATTCTTTTCAGCCGAAGACGGAGAAGCTATATGCAGTCAGCGAAAACAAGACCAGGAGCTAACTCTGGCTCAGATCATGGACTCTTTATTGCAAAATCCAGACTTAACTGAAGAAAATAGGGAAAACCACTAGGCCATTCAGATATGACCTAAATCAAATCCCTTACAATTATACAGTGGAAGTGACCAACAGATTCAAGGGATTAGATTTGAAAGACAGAGTGCCTGAAGAACAATAGATGAAGGTTCATAACATTGTATAGGAGGTGGTGATCAAATCCATTCCCAAGAAAAGAAATACATAAAGGAAAAATGATTGTCTGAAGACGCATTACAAATAGCTGAGAAAAGAAGAGAAGCTAAAGGTAAAAGGGAAAAGGAAAAATATACCCATTTGAATGCAGAGTTCCAAAAAATAGCAAGGAGAGATGAGAAAGCCTTCCTCAGCAATCAATGCAAAGAAACAGAGGAAAACCATAGAATGGGAAAGACTAGAGATTTCTTCAAGAAAATTTGAGATACCAAGGAAACATTTCATGCAAAGATGGGCACAATAAAGGACAGAAACGGTATGGACCTAATAGAAGCAGAAAATATTAAGAAGAGGTGGCAAGAATACACAGAAGAAAATTTAAAAAAAGATCTTCATGACCCAGATAATCAAGATAGTGTGATCACTCACCTAGAGCCAGACATCCTGGAATGCAAAGTCAAGTGGGCCTTAGGAAGCATCACCACAAACAAAGCTAGTGGAGGTGATGGAATTCCAGCTGGAGCTATTTCAAACCCTAAAAGATGATGCTGTTAAAGTGTTGCACTCAATATGCCAGCAAATTTGGAAAATTCAGCAGTGGCCACAGGCCTGGAAAAGGTCAATTTTCATTCCAATCCCAAAATATGACAATGCCAAATAATTTTCAACTATTACAGAATTGCATTCACTTCACATACTAGCAAAGTAATGCTCAAAATCCTTCAGGCTAGGCTTCAACGACATGTGAACTGAGAACTTCCAGAAAGACAAGCTGGATTAGAAAAGGCAGAGGAACCAGAGATCAAAACGCCAACATCTGTTGGATCACAGAAAAAGCTAGAGAGTTCCAGAAATATATCTGCTTTTGCTTCATTGACTATGCTTTCACTATTGCCTTTGATTGTGTAGGTCATAACAAACTGTGGAAAATTCTTAAAGAGATGGGAATATCAGACCACCTTTCCTGCCTTCTGAGAAACTTGTATGCAGGTCAAGAAGCAACAGTTAGAATCAGGCAAGGAAGAACTGACTGGTTCCAAATTGGGAAAGGAGTACGTCAAGGCTATATATTGCCATCATTTTTATTTTTTATAAGTATTTTGACCCAATTAGGAGCAGTTTAATAGGTGAGTTGGTACTTTTAGTTTGGACAAATGGGAGAATAAAATACCTGTGAGATTTCCAAGTTGTTGAGTTGATTTGAGCATGATATTTGATAGCTAGGCTGCAGCTATTCACCAAAGAAATGTCAGTACTCACGTGATAACTGAAGACATAAAATTAAAAGGCATTACCCAAGGATTATATTAGGAGTCCTGGTAGAGAACTCTAAGAAATACCCAGTTTACAGAGCAAGTTGAAAAAGTGGAAACTGTAGAGAAGACTGCAATTTGATTGACATTGCTCTACACATGTGCTCTTGGTATTCAAACCTATTTTTGCAAATTAAATGAACTTTTCCAATAATTTCTATAATTTATATTTTTAGAGATAAACATATTTTTGTTTTAGGACACAAAAATCACATACATCATTGTAATAAGTTAAAAACTAACCCTGTCACTTATAAATTGATCTATCAATAATAATAGCTAACATTTACCGAGAACTTGGGCTTCCCTGAAGGCTCAGACAGTAAAGAACCTGCCTGCAATGCCAGAGACCAGAGTTCAATACCAAGGTCTGGAAGATCCCTGGAGAAGGAAATAGCTACCCACTACGGTATTCCTACCTGGAGAATCCCAAGGGCGGAGGAGCCTGGCAGGTTACTGTCCATGAGGTGGCAGAGTGAGACTCAAATGAGCGACTAACACACACTGAGCACCTACTGTATACTAGTTATTTTCTAAACCTTTGACAAGCATTATGTCTTTTAATAGTAATACCAAAAACAGATACTGTTAAATTGCAGTCTTACAAATGAGAACATCTAGCCATACAAACATATGCAACATCTATTTCCTGCTGGAGACTGGAATCAGTGTCTGTTTTACCCAAAATCATGCTCTTTGTATTCACTATATATGATTGAAATGTAAGCACAGTTAATTTATCTGACTTAACTATACATACTTGGAAGGCGTATGTATAGGAGTATGTATCGTGAGTATTTCCACAATTCAGTATAATGATTCCTATAAAATAGGATTCAGAAATCTGTGTTCTCACAGTCTCCGTTTCCTCATGTAATGGGACTATCTCACTATTCTTATTGCAGTGACTGAGTATATGGTATTTTACTGATGATTCAATGGATTCCCCCCCCCTCCGCCGTGGCTTTTTGTCATCGTTTTTTTTGTTTGTTTGTTTGTTTGTTTGTTTTATTATCACCATTGCCGTAATTACTTATTTTTTTTTACATGTTTCAATGCCATTNAAAGAAGGGGAAAAAAGAGAAAAATGGAGAAAGGCAGGAAAGAAGCAAAGAAGGAATAAGAAAGAAATCATATAGGGTGTCTTCAGTGATAATGGTAGAATATTCAAATTTCAAAGAGTGAGTTCTTTCCTTCTCATTTACTAATTTAATAAAATTAAATAAAACCCAACTTGGGCATTTCACTAGCATCAGGGAATGCAATGCTGAGCCAAAACATACCTGAATCCTAGAGGCTTGCATTGAAATAGCTATACCCTCTTTTCAAGAAGACATTAAGCCAAGAATGTATTATCTCAGTTCAGTTCAGTCGCTCAGTCGTGTCCGACTCTTTGCGACCCCATGAATCGCAGCACGCCAGGCCTCCCTATCCATCACCTACTCCTGGAGTTCACTCAGACTCACGTCCATCGAGTCAGTGATGCCATCCAGCCATCTCATCCTCTGTCGTCCCCTTCTCCTCCTGCCCCCAATCCCTCCCAGCATCAAAGTCTTTTCCAGTGAGTCAACTCTTCATATAAGGTGGCCAAAGTACCAGAGTTTCAGCTTCAGCATCATTCCTTCCAAAGAAATCCCAGGGCTGATCTCCTTCAGAATGGACTAGTTGGATCTCCTTGCAGTCCAAGGGACTCTCAAGAGTCTTCTCCAACACCACAGTTCAAACGCATCAATTCTT
>SJYQ01000560.1:387815-402225 GCA_006410935.1 Redunca redunca
CTTATAAAACTTAATCAATATTGAATTACAGAATAGAATAATAAACATTAATTCCAAAGAATAATCAAAGTAATTGCACTATGATTATTATTAGAGCTTCACATTAAGTCAACTGACACATCTGACTAAAATGTCTAGTATTCTTGGAAATACCTTTCAAACTTGTACCAGTAAACTTTAAAAAATTACCTTAGAGAGCTACTTATAAACAATTTATAGTTATCTATAAATATCAAAAATGAAATAGACTTTTGATGATTTTTCCTCAGCTAATTTATTTTCACATAGATTTGCATATAAACATTTTACCCTGGCTCCTACAAGTGATGTTGTGATAAATGTGGGTTTCAAGGCCAGAATTCTTAAGAGGATGGAGGTGATTGTTACAGGCCCAAGTTCAATAAATGATAAACTTTTTGTTGCCCAGTACCCTAGTGAAGTTGTTAGTCTCTTCTTCTTATTTCACTTCATATGATTGAACAATCTTTCCTTACTACCTACCATGTTCCAGGCAGTATAAAGTACATAAAATCACTAATATCTGCCCTTTCCCTTAAGAGGTATATGCATCAGCTAACTTGCTGCCTCACCACAACCTCAAAAGTCAGTTGTTTAAAGAGTCAATTTAGTGGCTTACAACAATTATTCCATTTGCTCACATTTAGGTGGGTCAGCAATTAAGGTTGGTCTTTGTTGAGTGGGTCTTGTGATTTTGTTTGGGGCCATTCAGCTATCTATAGTTGTCTGTGGGCTTTACTGGGGCTGCAAGGTCAAAAACGACCTCATCATCATCTCCAGATGGTCGGTGCTGGCTGCAGTTACCGAGAGAACTGTATGGCTGCAGAACTGGGCCATTTTCCATATTTGGTCTTTCAGTCTCAAAGGGTCTAGGTCACGGTACTTCACATAGTGGCATCAATGTTCCAAGAAGGCAATGTGAAATCAGCAAGCCCTCAAAAGACACAGGATCAGCATATCAATTCTACCAATCAAAGCAGGTGACCAGGTCAGCCCTACCCAAGCGTTAGAGAAATGGACTCCTCTTGATGGAAGCGACATTGTAAAGAGTACAGATGCAATGATGGAAGGAATTACTGTGCTCATCCCAGCACTCTACCATAGTTTAAAAATATGAATGTGACACTTTATAAGCTTTGTGTACAATAAGCAAGAATTTATAGTCAACAGAATCTCTCACACACACAAACTGAAATAGCTCAACACTGCAGGCATTTTTCTCCATCTCTTATAATCACTCAAGGAAACACCTAAAAATCACTAAAGGCAAAATAACCAAAACATACATGTATAACAAACATTGGTTCTCTCTTTCTTTATTGCATTGTGCACTATTAGTTGCTCAGTTCTGTCCGAGTCTTTGAAACCCTATGAACTGTAGCCCTCCACGCTCCTCTATCCATGGGATTCTCCAAGCAAGGATATTGGAGTGGAGAGCCACTTCCCACCCCAGGGGATCTTCCCAACCCAAGGATCAAACCCGGCCTCCTGCACAGCAGGCGAATTCTTTACCATCTGACTCATCAGGGAAGCCCTGTGCTGTTCACTAGATCTTCTCAATTAGTGAACTTGAATTTTGGAACCAGCAGATGCGACCTCAATTTTACTCTTAAAGAAAAATGCTTGTTAGTTCAAAAGGATACTATTCATGATGTTCCTGCTGGAACTGTATGGATACAAAACATGAACTCCTTCCCAGGCAAAGTATGATGCCAAGTTTTTTCTATAATTTACATGATCCACTGTGACGCTAGTTGTCTCTCCAGAGATATCCCACGAGCAGACTACATGAGTTTATACAGCAGGGTAGGACTAACTGAAGCTTATTATGTTAAACTTTGTTTTGTGTATAAAAACTTTAATTTTTAACACTCTGTTTTTATTTGATGTTCTCAGAACTTAACAGAGGCTAACAATCCAACAACAATACTGAAAAAGAACCTCATCATTATTAACTGGGGAAAAAAATCACAGGTATTGAATGTTCTAACACATGGCAATCAGAATACCATGTTTCTTGGTATGGCCATGTTTCATCAAAAATGTTAATGGTGCCTGCCCTGTATACACAGGCATAGTTAGGTATTCATAAACCATCAAGCAATATTACTAAGCAACTTATTAGTGTTGGCTGTTGTTATGAAACATTTCTGGTTTTAGTATAAATTTAAATTTCAATATAGTCAAAAAAAAGTTCCCTCAAATAGCAATGGTCTATGAGCAGGTTTTCCTTTCAAAGTCTGATCTTGCTTTTCTTTGAGAAAACTTCTCCAGGAAATTAAATGGCATCTGATTGGCTTGTTTACACTTTCTCATTTCCCCACCATTTTGGTTCATTTACTGCATTCTATCCCAGTGAAAGTGATTTGGGGATATAAAATAGATACATTCTGCTCAAACAGATGTCAAAGATGAGGTACACTGGTTTTAACAACTAGTTAGGGGCCAAGAGAGGAATAGCTCTTCCCATGTAAAAGACTATGAGGAGCATTCAATGGAGTGTTTTCTATTTTTTTCCACAGCTATATTTTACTAAATTTGGTCAAATTTATTGAGCAATAGTTTTGTGTGTCAGTGCAGAGAATGGACAGGCATCTTTAATTTAAAACACTCTGCTAATGCACTATAGAAGTTATAATACTTGGAAATAGTTTCATTTTACTAGAAATCACAGTACAGCACAGAAAAGTGTGAGAAAAAAATACACAATGTCTATTTTTATATCCACAAAGTGATTTTAAAAGAAAAGCAAAAGTTATGCTCCTTATATCATATTTCAAAGGATATGACAACCTAATGAACAAAATGGACATATGTTTATATTTTGTTGTAGCTTTTTGTGGTAGTGGCATTGGGATGCAATGAGAAACTAATACTTGCCCAGCAGTTAACACAGGTGTGGCTAGAACTGAGTGATGTAGTAGTTTTGATATCGCTTAAAATTAGTATTGTTTTTAAACTATGTCATATGCATTGCAAAATATTACCAGATGAGGTGGAGAAGAAAGCAAATATTAACTGCCTATGTCATCATTTTCTTTGTGCTATTATGTATGTGTGTACATGCCTTTGATGTCTATAATTTTGTCTTAGTAAGTGATTCTTTGACAATTAGATGGTGCTCAAAGTATTCAGTGACCTGAAGTATGATGCTATTAACATCAGCTAGAAAGACAGGAAAAAAATCAATACAAATTTTGCTCACAATTAGCAAATAATTCAATGATTTCTTGCTGGTTCTCTAGAGAGGAGGGTTGTGGAATCCTTGAATTCAAGGGAAGATACTCTGGATTTATTTCTATACGGAAAAGCTTATCTCACAAACCTGATGAATAAAGGCATAAGTCTCAATGAGTCAATGCCTCAGGGTAATTGGAGTTACAGACCCAATTACTACATGTCATCCTCAGTAATTATTTCACCTATGCAGTATATTAGACATAGTTTCAAGTATTCCTGTGGTTTATATTTCAAAGAAAAGCTTGTCTTGCTATTTTTAAACTTAAGCCACACTTTTAAATTATTATACTTTTTATTCTAGTACAATTAATTAAACAAAAACACAACTGCATGTATCTTTTTTCTAAGAAACTATCTTAGAAATTCCAGCTTCTACTGTTACCAACTTTAAGTCTGTATTTAAACTGTGCACTTATGTTATTGAAAGACTTTGTGGACAAACTTATAAAATCTCTAACCTTGTTTTACAAAATTATTTATTACTGTAAGGAGTTATCTTTTCGTTTCCTTTTATAAGTTTTAGTCAAATGTCACTTTTAGGCAGCATGTATGATAATTTTTGTATAGACATTTAAGGGTGAGGGTACTAAAGAGTATATATAGTTACTGGGAGGAAAGAAATCTTCTGTGGGTGCTTAACAAGCTCATATTACACCAAGTCAGCTTTTGTTTATTTAAACTTAGATTGACTGAGAAACATATGACATATGAATCTTATCTTTGTTCAACTGGTTGTTAGCTATCCCGAAACAGTCTTAACTTTAAAATATCTTTTTCTTAAAAATGATGATAATTTCTTGCAATGTATCTTTTCACTATTAGCACAGTGGCTAATGATGCTGGTGGCCTGATGCCTATTTTTTTTTCTGCTTTCACGCCAGTCATTCTCCTAAGCTACTGAATTATTTGAGTCCTTGAGAAAGCTGTATCTAAGGAAGAAGCAACATATGTCAGTGATACAGCAGGAGATGTCACCAAACTGGTGTGGTACATCAATCATTTACTGATTTCTATTTGTCAGAAAATAACAATATGCCATTTAAAGAATGAGAATCCTGAGCCAGCTCAGGATTTGCAACTGAGAAGCACTGCACAGCAGACATGTGCCCCATCCTGACTCAGTCACAGCAATTAAGAAGGATGACTCTTGACACTGCAAACACAGGTGACAATTCTGCTGACAACACTTAACGGGAGATACTAATTAATCCGATGCAAAATCCAGGCCTTTCTCCTATATATTACGTAACTGAAATAAAAGTCTTTCCTAATTCCCAAAACTCAAGATAAACATATATGTTCTTTTCAGTAACTCCCACCCTTTCCCCAAATAGGATCTTATATCTGATTCACTCAGAGACTTCACTGTTCAGATAGCAATTATTATCTGTGGGAAAGTCAATGCTGGTAAAAGCAGAATTCTCATGAACTTTTGGGAACCTTTCTTTCCTCTTTAAAATTTCTCAGGGTAGCAAGATGCTAGTTTCAATTGACTAAATGTAGCAGAGTGTAACTTCTCTGTCAAAGGGCGGACTAATAAATCTCCAGGCAGAAACTGGTATAAAGTGACAATTAACAGTTATTGAAGATGTTGAGGTAGAGACCTAAGTTAGTGTATACAGAATGTCCATTAAAATATAACAGTTTTATACATACTCACCTACCTACTCAGGCTTCCCAGGTGGCACTAGTGGTAAAGAAGTCGCCCACCAGTGCAGGAGACTTAACAGACACAAGTTCGATCCCTAGGTTGGGAAGATTCCACGGAGGAGGGCGTGGCAACCCACTCCAGCATTCTTGTCTGGAGAATCCCATGGACAGAGGAGCCCAGTAGGCTACAGTCCATGGGGTTGCAAAGAGTTGACGTAAGTTAGCATGCATGCACCTACCTAATCAGAGTAAGTGCCTAATTATATGCTCAAACCCCAGAAAAAGTTTATATTTTCTTAAAGCCTCATACTCTGTATTAATTAGGTTCGTCCTTCTAATAAAATATATAAAGACATAAACTTAAACTAATTTATGCAAATCAATGTGTAGGAAGGGGAGATATGAATATTAAAATTCTGCTCAGCAGTATTCTTGAATTTATTTATGTGAACTTTAGGGAACTGTTGAATAAACAGAATATCTGAAGTGAAAGATGAAGGCATGAACAGTAATAAATGAGAAACAAATGCAGAAGTAATCAGAGGAAAAGGGGTGAGGATAATTAGGGACATTACTTACCTAATTTGTAAAGTATACAGGCATATATAGATCATTTTAGAAGGCCATGAGGTAGGTGATATTGACTAAGAATTGAGAAAAAAATAAACGATTTCCCATGAGGGAAAGGCTCTCTATTAGATAACTTTAGCACTACCTTTGTCCCTTCTTTAGTCCAAGACGGCTGGCTCAATGTCAGATTTGCCTGCAGGGTACTTAGCTACAAGTTGCATGGGGAAAAGAGAGAAGAATTCTCCAAAGTCAGTCAGTGGAACTAAACTATTTTTATCATTAACGTGAAAGTGAAAGTGTCAGTCACTCAGCTGTGACCGACTCTTTGCAAACTCAGAGACTGTAGCCGACCAGGCTCCTCTGTTCATAGAATTCTTCCAGGCAAAAGACTGGAGTGGGTTGCCATGCCATTCTCCAGGGCATCTTCCTGACTCAGGGATCAAACTCAGGTCTCCTGCATCGCAGGCACATTCTTTACCATGTGAGCCACCAGGGAAGCCCAAGAGGCTAAACTATAAATTATTTACAATAGTATCTTATAAGGACATATTTAAAATGCTTTGAAGGTAAAATGAAGAGAATTATGCTATTTTTTGAAATAGTTTTGTTATTTTGTAAAAATCAGTTTTACTAGAAGAGTCATGACTCTAAAACAGGAGGTCCGAAGGCACATAAATTTTATCTTCTAGTATCATCCTGGCATGCTGCAGTCCATGGGGTTGCAAAGAGTCAGACGTGACTGAGCGCCTGAACTGAACTGATCATTCTGAGAAGCTATTTCATTGACAATAGCTTAAAAGTTATAAAATGGAGTAGAATTGCACAACAAACTGTGGAAATTCTGAAAGAGATGGAAATACCAGATCACCTTACCTGTCTCCTGAGAAACCTGTATGCAAATGAAGAAGCAACGGTTAGAACCACACATGGACTGGTTCCAAATTGGGAAAGGATTACATCGAGGCTGTATAGTATCACCCTGCTTATTTAACTCATGTACAGAGAACATCATGTTAAATGCTGGGCTGGATGCATCACAAGCTGGAATCAAGATTATTGGGAGAAATACCAACAATTTCAGAGATACAGATGATACAACGTTAATGGCAGAAAGTGAAAAGGAACTAAAGAACCTCTTGATGAGGGTAAAAGAGGAGAGTGAAAAAGCTGGCTTAAAACTCAACATTTTTAGCAAAGAAGTGACGATAATTTTAACCACTGTATCCTACATATCTGTTAAGATTGTTTTAAAGATTATTTAAAATCACAAGTGAGAAATTGTTCTATAAACTCTTCTGAACTATACAAATGCTATCATAAGCAAAAATAAAACCTAGACTTTTACATACATTTTTCATCAGATTTCATTCAATCAAATTCTAGTATTACATAGAAATGTTTAAGGATTCCAACAATGTTAGATTTGAATTTAATTTTAAACTTTTTAAAACTATCTTCAAGTAAAATAAAAATAATATGCACTAAAATACAGCTGGATTTAGAAAAGTCAGAGGAACCAGAGATCAAATTGCCAACATCCATTGTATCATAGACAAAGGAGGAGAGGTCCAGAAAAATATCTACTTATGATTTATTGACTATGCCAAAGCCTTTGACTGTGTGGATCACAACAAACTGTGGAAAATTCTTCAAAAGATAGGAATACCAGACCACCTTTCCAACCTCTGAGAAATCCATATGCAGGTCAAGAAGCTGCATAGAATGGGACATGGAACAACAGACTGGTTCTAAATTGGGAAAGAAGTACATCAAGGCTATATATTCTCACCCTGCTTATTTAACTTATATTCAGAGTACATCATGAGAAATGCTGGGCTGGATGAAGCACAAGCTGGAATAAAGAATGCTGGGAGAAACATCAATAACCTCAGATATGCAGATGATACCACCCTTCAGGCAGAAAGCAAAGAGAAATTAAGGAGCCTCTTGATGAAAGTGAAAAAGGAGAGTGAAAAGGCTGGCTTAAAATTCAACATTCAAAAAACTAAGAACATGGCATCTGGTCCCTTAGTTTTGGTAAATAGATGGAGAAACAGTGGAAACAGTGAGAGACTTTATTTTGAGGGGCTCCAAAATCACTGCAGATGGTGACTGCAGCCATGAAATTAAAAGATGCTTGCTCCTTGGAAGAAAAGCTATGCCCAACCTAGACAGTATATTAAAAAGCAGAGATATTACTTTGCTGACAATGGTCCATCTAGTGAAAGCTTTGGTTTTTCCAGCAGTCGTATGGATGTGTGAGTTAGACTATAATGAAAGCTGAGCACCAATGTATTGATGCTTTTGAACTGTGGTGTTGGAGAAGACTCTTGAGAGTCCCCTGGACTGCAAGGAGATCCAACCAGTCCATCCTAAAGGAAATCAGTCCTGAATATTCATTGGAAGGACTGATGCTGAAGGTAAAGCTCCAGTACTCTGACCACCTGAGGTAAAGAACTGACTCATATGGGGAGAGAGGTGGGAGGGGGGTTCAGGATTGGGAACTCATGTACACCCGTGGCAGATTCATGTCAATGTATGACAAAACCAATACAGTATTGTAAAGTAAAAAAAAAAAAAAAAAAAAGATCCTGACGTTGGGGAAGACTGAAGGCAGGAGGAGAAGGGGACAACAGAGGATGAGATGGTCAGATGGCATCACTGACTTGATGGACATGCGTTTGAGCAAGCTCTGGGAGTTGGTGATGGACAGGGAAGCCTAGCGTGCTGCAGTTCCTGGGGTCACAAAGAGTTGGACACGACTTAGCTACTGAACTGAACTGAACTGAAAATACAGTGTATTGCAAACCTAGCATTTGACATCCAACATATGTACTGCCAATATAACTGACTTGATTCAGAGCTTAGATAGACTCAAACTCTTTCTGAGTAATGAATAAAAATGAGAGTGGTTATTATTACCTATGTTTATATAGCACTGTTAAATTTTAAAACCTAGGATATCTACACATATTACATTCCCATAACTCTTGAATCGGAAGTCTTGGATTTAGCACTAGACTTCATGATTTTATTTTTTTTTAAATTCAGAGCTTGTTAATATGAAAGAGAAAACAGTGAACTTTGTTCGCTTGTGTAATGGTAAAAGTGAGAACACAGTGCATATGAACTCTGGTAGTGCCCACTAACACTGAGAGAAATTTGCAGTGCTGGGAAAGGCTATATCATAGCATTAGAGTCTTGACCTATACCAAGCGATGTGACATATCATACCAACATGTATGTATGGTATGTATCCAGGATACAGTGTATGTAATGGCATCCTAGATTATTTCGATCCTCCTCAGTTTGGGATGTTTATCACAGATTCACAATTATGATACCTTTAAATATGAAATGCTGTTTAATTATATTTTATATGTTAGAGTTCTGCTTTTAAACTCTTTCCATTGATTAAAAAAGGTTTGAAAATGTCACCATTCTTACATAATTGGCATAATCTCCTTGGACTGCAAACAGCATAGAAGGAATCATGATTGTAAATTTTACTTTATTTTACATTATTCTTTTATTTTAACTTAGAAATTCTAAAATGTGTTATGCTTAAATCTAAAAAAAAAAACAACCTTCAAATTAAAATGCTTTAAAGCATTCCTCACCCCATAAACAAAATATTGATTAGCATCAACAAGATCAGTTCAGTTCAGTCGCTCGGTCATGTCCAACTCTTTGTGACCCATGGACTGCAGCACACCAGGCCTCGCTGTCTATCACCAACTCCTGGAGCTTACTCAAACTTATGTCCATTGAGTTGGTGATGCCATCCAATCATCTCATCCTCTGTCATCCCTTTCTCCTGCCACCTTCCATCTTTCCCAGCATCAAGACTTTTCAAATGAGTCAGTTCTTCGCATCAGGTGGTCAGAGTATTGGAGGTTCACCTTCAGCGTCAGTCCTTCCAATGAATATTCAGGACCGATCTCCTTTAGGATGGACTGGTTGGATCTCCTTGCAGTCCAAGGGACTCTCAAGAGTCTTCTCCAACACCACAGTTCAAAAGCATCAATCCTTCAGCGCTCAGCTTTCTTTATAGTCCAGCTCTCACATCCATACATGATTACTGGAAAAACCATAGCTTTGACTAGATGGACCTTTGCTGGCAATCAACAAAACAGATCACTCTAAATGGGTGTGTTTTCTTTGAATGGCTGAACAGAAGAATATTTTAAATTATACTCTTCCAGTATCTTCAAGTTTATTTCCCAAAATTGAATTTTAAGGTTTAGAAACTTGCAAGCTGTTTTCTACAGCAGGCAAAAAATCACCATCCAAAGTGTTGAATGAAGACATTTATCTTACAACATTTACTCTGGGTGATCATTTTTCTTCAGTTTGATTCCAAAGGACTCACACTGATGTATGCTGGAATACTGATATCTTATGCAACGCAACTCATTTTATAAAGAAATTCTTTCCTTATTTAAATTCAGACAAGATACATATTTTCATAGTACCTATTATTTTTAATCTTTCCAAAAATGCTTTTAAGTACTGTTTTTCAACAACATTAAATATAGCTTTGGTATTTTTAACTTAACAATCGTTATCCTATTTTTACTCTATACTACCTTATATACTATGCATGTATACATATATATGCAATATACATATTGATATACATAAACATTCCTGTCACACTTTTCAAAACATTGCACGTTTTGCACAACGTATTTCAAAACATACTTCTTGCATTAAATTAAAGAATGTGCTGTGTGCTATTCTCAGTCATTTCAGTTGTGTCCGACTCTGCACACCCATGGATCATAGTCCACCAGGCTCCTCTGTCCACGTGATTTTTCTGGCAAGAATGCTGGAGTGGGCTGCCATGCCCTCCTCTAGGGGATCTTCCTGACCCAGGAATCAAACCCGCATTGCCTGCGTCTCCTGCACTGCAGGTGTATTCTTTACCACCGAACCAACGGGAAGCCTCCCGCCAGCCTCACCAAATATAATGTTCAAATGCAAGGGAAATGGAAAAGAGCTGCTCCATTGTAAAACCAGTTGGGTGGTTAATATTACATGGGGTCAAGTCCCAAAATGAAAGAGAAAACATTGACAAGGGGAGGCTGACATGTACAACAATACTTCACTCGATAATCTGCACTTCTCACTTCTACCTTCTCCATTGGCTATTCACTTTGCAGACTCAGTACGAAATCTTTGCCAGGAAGAATTGTACTTATTTTCAAAAATCTAAAAAGACCTAAGGTAATAAAGGGACAAACGGAAAGGCAAGTGAGAAAAGAAGGTAGACTGAAGGCTCTTCCTGGATCTGGGTTCCCAGTGAAGAGCATCTCTTCACACTCCTCCTACTCACACTCAAATATTTCTGGAGAGGCATTTACCCAGACGATTTCAGTTCACAATGCTATAAATGCAAAAAGGGACATGGAAAAAGTGATCAATATCGAAGACTGCAAACTTGGTTAAGACTTTCTTTCTTTCCATGTAAGAATTAATTCAGAAAAATAAAACTGGCCTTTCACATAGGTGTACAGATTTGAGGGAACTTTAACACATTTTATCCAAAGTGAAACCACAGAAACGAACTATAAATGTTTACTATAAACACAATAAATTTATCCCCTTTTGGTTCATTTTGCTTCTTATAGAATTAAAAAAAAAAAGACATTTACATTTATCATGTCATGACCCATATATATTGGCCAAGACATTTAATCAGTGCGTATTATAACTACCAAAGCCATATGCACATTTCATTATAAAAAGAAACCTTTATTCCTGTAAATGCAAAATTATTACAGTTTATAAAATATAGTCAATAGCCATTTCTTCAATTTAACTTTTATTTATATCAAAAAAACTCCAAAGTAATCAATAGGAGGTACTTAAAACTATTTCTTTGGCAAAGATAACAAGTACTATTATGTAGTTTTGTAATAAAGTAATAATAATCACTGCTGCTGCTGCTGCTAAGTCGCTTCAGTCGTGTCCGACTCTGTGCGACCCCACAGACGGCAGCCCACCGGGCTCCTCTGTCCATGGGATTTTCCAGGCATGAGTACTGGAGTAGGGTGCCATTGCCTCCTCCGAATAACAATCACTAGTTTATTTAAACTGATGGCTTATCCCTTTGATTAGTATTTAAAACCACATATATATGACCCCAATCACATTACAATTTCAGTTCGAGTACAAGTTTTATAATATGAAAAGAAATATAATCTAATAACATTCTGAACTGAACTGAAAATAGTACTGTAACAGAGAAAAACAACCCTAACTCCATACTGAATCTGCTCCTTTAGCTCTAACCTTTGTGCCCTACTGCCTGTGCTGGTCCTGCTGTCTCTGAACCCTTGTAAAAGAATGTTACCTATAGCCTGAAATACGCATGATCGCAAGATACCCCATTCTCAAGGCTTTGTTCCCAGGTTTGACCTTTAAATGTATAACACTTTTCATTCAGAAAAGCTTGCAGAACAGAGAATAACATTTGTTTTGTTGGAGGTTTACAAGAACATTGTGACCAGAGCTACATGAACAGCTATAAGAGCAAAGGATTCTAGTACCAAGAAGTTTGAAGTCTGCAATAACCAACCATACACCTCCCCTTTCATTACAGTAGAAGCTGAATTCCAATTTGAGTAAGACGGTTCTTTGGGACACTAGTCTACCAACTTCTTGGTCTGCTGACTTTCTGAATAAGGTTGCTATTCCTTGCTCAAATACCTCATCTCTCAATTTGTTGTCCAGTTGTGCAGCAAGAAGTATGAGCTTGGACTCAGTATCATATTAAGAAGTTCATATCATAAAAAAATTTAGAAATCACAAATTAAAATTTATCAATTATTCAAAGGAATTTAATGCTGACAGGCCAAATTAATGGTTAACTATTTATGCTCCACCACATGGCATGACCACAACTTAAAAACAAACAAACAGAAAACACACCTGTCATTGCCTCTGAATGGTGAGTGACAGAAGATTTGGATTGTATAAGTTATTCAGGAACATATTTCCTGTATAAATTATAATATATTAATATTTCATTAGCATACGTCAGAAGATACATAAAAGTAGAAAGTCATACATATAAAAAATCATCAAAGGATTGCTAGTAGAGAAGACTCACACTTAATACTAACATGAGTTGCACAAACAAAGAGGGTGAATGTGTCATTGCATAGTAGTGAATTTTTAGAGTTGACAGATATTTCATTTGGACATCATTTATCATACACTTTTCGTTATTCTTTAGATTTTAAGTCAAAATAGGCATTTAAACTGGCATTTAAAACAAAGATAACATCTACATAAGAAAACTTGGCAGTGCAGATAATGTTCTGATTATCTTACATATTATTTTCTTCTGATATTAATATTTCTACATATAGATTAGCTTCTATATTATTCTGATATCATCTCAGATGGTCACAGCTGACCATATTAGAATCCTCAGAAATCCCCGAAGACATGTCAACGTGAATAATTCATAAGACAGACTGTTTTTATTCTTAAAATAACAATGTTGATACAGGCTGACACCTAGTTTTACTCTTAAAATGTCACAAGTCCCTGAATATAAAAACTGTGGCAGTAGGGAAGGGAGGTAGGTTAGAAAGTTAGTGGTAGGCTATTTTTTTCATAGCTATAAAATTTCAATTAGCTTTCTCTGGCACCATAATTAAGAGATTCACATTATGCAAAGAGAATTTTTTCATATGCATATATTTCAATGTAACATATTCAATTTTATTCCACAGAGGGAAAGCTGGTCATCTGATAAATAACTACTTTATGATTATGCTAGAAAATATTTCTTCTCTCAACCTTTTATCAGCCCAGCATGACATATCTGATTTTTTTTAATATCAGAAACATAGGAGTTATCTGAAGATAACAGAAAACATGGATTTGAGAACCTAAGAAACAATTGCAATACAAATAACACAATCAGCTAAGACCAAGGAGAGCTATAGGATCAACGTTAATTGAAGAATTAGATCCAAAGTCACTACACATGTCTATGCTCAAAGTAATAAAGAAAAGGCATTTTAAGGAAATAATCAAAATTCAAAAGTTAAAGATTAATAGACAGTTAATCAGACTGTTAACTAAATAAATGCTTCTATCTGGGAAGGGGTTGGCCTGATGGGACAAAAATGTCATGAAACACAAGAGATGTATTAAATAATATGCCATTAAATTCTGTTGTCAGGTTAAAAGAATGTATGCCTATTTTAATAAAAACTTGAAGAAGACCAAAAGGTAGAGTAGCATTTGGTTCCCAGGAGATCCTATAGGTTAACCATTCTGATCTGAAATACGGCCTAGAGGGAGGTGTCAGGAAATTCATGATTTGAGGGCATTTGAATATTACAAGTGGAAAGGGAAACAGGTTTTAAAAGAAAAACAAAATCACATACGGTGAAATGGGAGGAAGACTGAGCAAGATTGTCTTCACCTCACAAATTCACTATGAAATCATTCTTGATTAAGAATTGAATCTATTCCTTTAAAGTGACTCCCATGATCCTGGTATGGTATTTTTAGTCATTAAGTATTTATGTTGTGAAGTTTTTACACAGTAAACCCACAGAATTCTTGTATAAACACTTATCAGATGAACTTTATGATATGTTCATTGCATGGTCTGCAGTAATCTTGGATACCCGATTTCTTTTGACCTTTGTCCACCCTGTTTCATTCTTAACTGGTCTCTGCTGGACATCCACATTGATCTGTAGTCAAAGCATTGTCATATGGAATCAATAGATCATTCCTTTGGTACCGAGACTGGCTCTTGCATACTTTACTTTCATTTTTTTAGCAGATCAATAGTGCTAAACTGATGCATTACAAATTGGGGGTACAATTAGTATCTGTCCTCAAGCTAGTTAAATGGGAATACAGCTTGACTGATAGAGTTTAGATGATTTAGATGGAA